>JAKGSA010001736.1:0-38515 GCA_033558755.1 Philaethria dido | reverse complement strand
TAAGTCCCGCTGAGTTTCTTGCGCCGGTTCTTCTCAGGTCTGAGGCATTAAATTTAGTGAACCGGTGGTAAATTATTTGACGTTCAAAAAATGAAGCTTGTAACTTCTTATTTTGAATAAAATTATTTGACTTTGACTTTGACTTTGATGAAATTTCACCGTAATACTTACGTAACTTTATTTCATATTACGTAGGCTACAATTACAATTGTAAAGATTATGTGTAACTTCGCAAGAATATAACGGTTGGCACATAATAAATATATGGTAAATGAAAATGAATCTTTTACAATTTCCGATCTAATTTTTTTTTCACTCTTTCTGTATTTTCTTATTTCTTTGATCCGAAATCATTATAAGATTATTTTGCATTCACTGTGTAATCGTTATTTAAAATTAAAGAAATATAAAATAATGCTAATGCAGTATGCTGTGCTGTTCCCACTCCAGGAAATGCAATTTTTAATTTTTCTGGGTTTGGTAACAAGGCAAAGCGCGGCGTTGAGTTCCGCCACTCAGCACGCAATGCCTCAATTCGGCGGAAAGTGGGGAACGGAGTACCTTAACACTAGGTTCCCTCTG
Source organism: Philaethria dido (assembly GCA_033558755.1). Classification (NCBI taxonomy): domain Eukaryota; kingdom Metazoa; phylum Arthropoda; class Insecta; order Lepidoptera; family Nymphalidae; genus Philaethria; species Philaethria dido. The sequence goes on along the minus strand of JAKGSA010001736.1, from coordinate 37,933 downwards.
CCTATCCTGCTGTATGCGGGATACAGCGTGAAGCTATGTATGTATGTATGTAATGCTGTAATAATATTTTAATAATAATCTTCTGAATAATGTCAAAATTACTTTAAAAACATTTTCGATGTTTTTTAATTTTTTTTTGTGTTAATCGCACACTTACTAATTGTTACCATTTCGATACTAAATTTGTTAATAAATTAGTTGTAATAAGCGTATAATAATTTTGACGCAGCTCGGCTTAGTGAGAGTACTAAGAGCGCTTGGACGGTTTACAAGAGGCTCGGGTTCGTATCCCGCTGCGTTCAACTTTTTATAGGTTTTTAAAAACTTCACCCTGTATCCCACATATAGCAGGGTAGGCACAGGGAACCAGAGAACCTAGTGTTAGGGTACTCCATTCTCTTTCAACAATTCCGTTCCCCATTTTCCGCCGAATTGAAGCATTTCGTGTTGAGTGGCGTGCCTTGTTACCAAACCCAAGAAATAATAATACTAAATTTTACATTTCTTGGAGTGGGAATCAAACCCACAACCTGTCGTGTTTACAGTCGCATCTTGTGCCTCTGCGGCACGACAGACGTTTTAAAAACGTTTTTCCAAAAAAATGTTTAACTTCTAAATGACCTTTCAACTGTACGTAGGACCCGTCGATATAGTACATTCAGTGGCTAGAGGCGATACGGTCCAATATAAGTTCAATTTTTGTTTTATTTTCAATATTTGCGTACAAAAATACAGCATTGGTTATTCACAGGGATATCAATACAGCACGTTTGATTTTGATTTTTTATGAGCTTGAACCGAACAGCGGATAAGGCAGTGTTAGTAATGATCAGACAGGTAAGGTTATTTATATAAGCTAAGGTTTTTTTAAATTGATGATTTTATTTATAACGCCTGTCGTGGCGCAGAGGCACAAGCGGGCGACTGTAAATGCGACAGGTTGTGGGTTCGATTCCCACTCTAGGAAATGTAAAATTTAGTATTTTCATTTCTTGGGCTTGGTAACAATGCAAAGCGCGGCGTTGAGTTCCGCCACTCAACACGCAATGCCTCAATTTGGCGGAAAGCGGGGAACGGAAATATTGAAAGAAAAAAGAGAATGGAGTGTCTTAACACTAGGTTCTCTGGTTCCCTCTGCCTACCCTGCTATATGCGGGATACAGCGTGAAGTTAAAAAAATATATATACATAAGATTAATAGGATTTTAACAAAAACGATTACCGATTTTACATAGAACGCTCTAAAAAATAAAATTATTACGAATAACTCAAAAACTCCATCTACATCTTAAATAAACGGCACTAGCTATCATATAAAAAAAGAATCACCAAAATTGGTTCACCCAGTAAAGAGTTATGCGGTAACATAAAAAATACGGTCAAATATGAAGTCATTGTTTAGACAATGGAGGTTACAATACTGATTATAAATAAAAAATATGTAAGTATTGGCCATTTTTTACTATATTTTGCCCATAATTTTGTGATAAATTTCGTCCTTTTTTAAATAATTATATTTCTAGAACACATTACTTCAGAAGAGAACTAAATAATAATATCAATAAAGAAAATTAAAAAAAAAAAACAAAACCAGAAAACATTTGTATATTCATAATTAAGTTAAAGTACTTGGTCATAGGTTCAATCTACACTTCGGGGAATATTTAAATTATTTTTAATTTCCCGCTTGTTAAAAGAGAACGGAGTGTCTTAACACTAGGTTCTCTGGTTCTCTATGCCTACCCTAGTATGTGCGAGATACAATATGCCAGTGACGAGGGATGAAAATTTTACTTAGGCAAGCCGGTAAATAAACGGAAGCCAGTATAAATATTAGGGAAGCCGGTAATTTTTAGGGAAGCCGATAATTTTTAGGGAAGCCGATATATTTCATGGAGGCCGGTATGCTGTATTTAGTAATTTCACTATCGAATTTTGGCGATAACCTTTTTTTAGTTCAGCTATAAGATGTCAGAGCTTGTGTTTTGCAATTTTATCTCCAATATTTTCCTGGCGACCTTTTTTTATTGAAGCTCACACCTTGTTTGACTTGTTCTTTCGAGATCCACATTTTACCTGACCTTTATTTTTCTTTTTTTTTAGTTCCCATACTTGTACTTTGAAAAGTTAATCAAGCCGGTGGGAATCGAGTTTTATAGACACCTCGCTACCGCAACATGCTATGCTCTCTATTTCGGGTGAACATTGGAGAACGGAGTGTCTTGACATTAGATTATATCTAAATACCATGCGGAAGTTTCTAGAAATTTTTAAGTTCTTTGTAAATATCCACACTAGTATTGTAACAAAGGACGCGTAAAAACACAATATTTGTTTGCATTGAGACGAAATATGAATTTTTTATCAGTATACACGCTTTTGTTACAATCCTGCTATGTGTACTATAATTATAAAAATAATATTTTAAAAGGTTTTTTTCTTGTTTATAAAAGAATACAATTTTTCTATATCGACACATAATATGTTTAAAATTAAAACCAGAAACTGAATTCAAAATCAGGACAACGGTTTTACCTAATATCCGAAATTAAAAGTTAGTTATATCTAGTTACCTACGTAATATAAATAATCATTCTCCTGTGTCAAAATCGAACTAACAACTAATCATTTTTACAATTTGACATTGATTTATATTTCATCGGGGTGAAAGATCCGTGAGGAAATTCATACAGGACTGTTCCTGTAAAAACTATACTTCTTGCTTTACAGTAAAGACTAGAAAAATAGATACTAGAAAAATTGTTTGGTGGTAGGAGGTTCGTCCTCCGTGTGGCTCGCGACCACTATCATGTCAAAGACGAATGTCATGGCATGTAAGCCAGGTTTTCCCCTATCCCACCCATCCTTTCCCCAAAATGTAGTGGTTCCGATAGCGGACTTCTACATTGTCCTCCCCTTCCATCTGTATCCTCTAAGCTGGCAACGCATCTACAACGCCTCTGGTGTTGTAGATGTTCATGGGCGAAGGTAACCACTTACCATCAGGTGGTCCTTCTGCTCATTTGCCATCAGTTATCCAAAAAAAAAAAAAAATAAAAAATAAAAAAAAAGAAATAATATGGTTTAGACTTCACACTAACGAAGTTATAGGGGACTTGTTCTTAATACAATACTATTTTATCACAATTAAATCTGTATCATGCGTGAATAAGTTGATATATCGAAAAACCATACTTTTCAGAAGAGGTATTTCTATATATACATAATACAAGTTTTATTTGTATATTCTATTTTTATGTTACTTGCCTGTCGTGGCGCAGAGTTACAAGCGACTGTAAACACGACGGTAACAACACGGTTGTGGGTTCGATTCCCACTCCAGGAAATATAAAAGTTTAGTATTTTCATTTCCTGGGTTTGGTAACAAGGCAAAGCGCGGCGTTAAGTTTCGCCACTCAGCACGCTTGCTAAGCTTAGTCTTTTAAAAAGCTGCTCAGTTTACACAGGCAGTATATTAAGTCAATTTTATTAATCTATTTAAAAAAAAGGGGAGGTTCTCATTTTGACTTTATTTTTTATGTGTGTATTTTTATATTGGATGTACCAATTTTAATGTTCCTTTTTTATATGATAGCTAGTGCTTCTGATGTTGTCCCATTTAAACTTAGTTAGGATCTGATAGTTCTTGAGTTATTTGTAATTAATTGATTAACTTTTTATTGCATTTTATCCGAAGTTTCCTTTTAATTATAGTCTTAATTACTTCCTTACTTTATTTTACTAGTGTATAATATAATTTATTCGACAAAGTAGATAATTCACAATGCAAGTTTATATTAAAAAAATTGAAAATATCTGTTGAAATATTGCCTCAAAAAGTATTACTATAAACTTATTTGTATACTCATCCGTGGCGAGGCGTCCGTACAACACGATTCCCACCGGCTTGCCTAACTTTTCAAAGTACAAGTATAAGTACAAGTGGGAAACGGAGTGTCTTAACACTACCTAGTGTCCCTCTGTTCACCCTGCTATATGCGGGTTACAGCGTGAACTATATTATGCACTAATATTGGGCATTAAATTGCAAACACAAAACAAGCTTTGACATCTTAAAGACGTAAAAGAAAAGGTAATCGTTAAAGTTCGCTTCCCTAAAAATTACCGGCTTCCCGAAATATTCCCTAAAAATACCGGCTTGCCTAACTAAAATTTTCACACACGCCCTGATAATTATCTATACCTATCAGTTATTCGGCGGAAAGTGGGGAACGGAGTGTCTTATTACTAGGTTCCCAGGTTCCCTCTTTACCCTGCTATATGCGGGATACAGCGTGAAGTTAAAAAAATAAATCTAACAGTGATGATTTGTTTCCCCATGTTAGTGCGAGTAGATTCGCAAAGCTAAGTCTACAAAGGAAAAGTGAAACATTACAGGGTTTTGCTCGCTTAGCCTCTTTAGCTGCGCATTGTTTTACGGAAGCTGAGAATATTGTGGGACACACTGATGGAGAATATTATTTGACTGAGAAAGGGAGAGAGAAATCGTCTAATTTAATTTTTTTATTTATATTTGTAAAAAACAACACAAGGGTGCGACTGTAAACGCGACAGGTTGTGGGTTCGATTCCCACTCCAGGAAATTCCTGGGTTTGGTAATAATTGTTCGTAGTATCCTTCGAACTTGTAAAAGTTATACATGCGCATTATAAAAACTATATAAATAATTAAAATTTTAACACAAAAATAAAACCGACTACAAATACACATAAAATAAAACTATTACGAATAACTCAAAAACTACTCATAACATCTTAATTGAGCTTAAATGGAACTACATCAAAAGCATTAGCTACCATATCAAAAAAACATCATCAAAATTGGTTAATCATAATACATTCAAATTGAGAACTTACTCTCTCTCTTCTCTATCTCTCTTCTCTATCTCTCTTCTCTCTCTCTTCTCTCTCTCTCTCTTTTCTCTGTCTCTCTTTTTTGAAAGTTAAAAACAAAAATTAATGAAGATTTCTAGGTTTTTAGTCCGTGTGTATAAAAATATCAGTATAAAAGACAAAAAAAATATAATGTACTGCAAATTGTCGCATCCACGTTGTGTGGCCACATTGCTCAAAGACTGAAGTTTTCCTTTTCCGCCATTTTCTTCTATGTAATAGAAAGTAAAAGTCACAAAGCTTTAAACTCTAAGCTTTTATTTAGTGAAAAAGGTAAAAGATATACTGATTGATATATTTAAGATTTTATAATAACAAAAAGAAAAAAGATTTCAAATAAAATTTACTAAAAAGTAACTTTATTACGAATAACTCTAAAACTGTTCGTCGGTATCTTAAGATGTCAGATTGTCATATTTAAATGGATCACAATAGAAACACTAGCTACATTATAAAAACTGGTTCACCCAGTTACAAAGTTATGCGGTAACACATAAATAGGCGCAGAGAGTGAGGAGTATATATATATATATATGTTATAAAATCGCATTGAAAACAGAAGGAGGGTTCTTTTTTTGAAGTCGCTTTTAAAAACATAAGCATGCATAGTGAAACATTCTGGATTGTTAACGTGAAAGGGTTGTGAATCTGATTCTCATTCGATGAATAACTATATTTATTTAAAATTCTCACTTACTTACCTATTTATTTAGCTTCACGCTGCATTCACAGCATATAGCAGGGGTAGGGGCAGAGGGAATCCCAGTGTTAAGACACACACCGATCCCCATTTTTCAATGTGAATTGAGGCATTGGGTGCGCTGAGTGGCAGAACTCAACGCCGCACTTTGCCTTGTTACCAAAACCCAGGAAATGGAAAATTTCTTTTCCTGAAGGAGGAATCTGAACCCAATAACCTGTAACATTGCAGTCGCATCGCATGTGCTCTGCCGCCACGACAGGCGTTACTCAACGCACATCATCTCGAATTCAGGCTGAAAAAGGAGAACCATACAAGAAAAAAAGTATCAACACAAGAGTGGCGAAGCGTCCATACAACTTTCGATTCCCATCGGCTTGCTCTAACTTTTCAAAGTACAATAACGAGACCTATAAAAGACAAAACTCGCCAGGAACAAATGGAGCTCTCGAAACTACGTTAAACAAGGTGTGGAAAGCTAAAAAGGTCACCAAGATACATTTGTTTCTCTAAAAATTACCGGTTTCGTCGCATCTAAAATCCTTTCACCCTCCCCCACTGTAACACAATGTTCTCTGTGTGCTAATACTCGTAAGAGAATATAGGAATTGTCACGAAGTTATATGGATGCTCATATATTTTTTTGATAATTTAGTGATAGATTGTCTTATGGAGAGCAAACGTTTCAATGACACTTAGTTAATGATAATTTCTCAAAATAAAAGTATATCGTTCCATTTCTTTAAAGCATTTAGGTAAAGTAAAGATATTTTTTTTTGGAACGAAGCTTAACTTTTTATAAAGCTTTCTATTGTGTCTCGATTGCAGAGGTAAAGAGGAGTGAAGAGAGTGAGTCTTAACTCAAGATTCTTCTGTCTACACTTCTGCGTGAAAGTCCTTTTTTTCAAAACATATGGAGTAAAATGAACTGGTGCGTTTCTTAAATCTTCAATAGTAGTGTGATCACAAGTTACTTCCGCTTCTGGTGGAAACAATTAAAAGCATCAGAGTCGGTTAGCTGCGGGCGACAGTTTAACTCATGTTATTATGTTACTATTCTTAGTGCTTGTTCATTAAAACTTGCACATAGGAGATAGGAATTGCTTTGTGATATCAATTCGCTTATCAGCAGAGACATAAACGACTTAAACGCGACAGGTTGTGGGTTCGATTCCACTCCAGGAAATGTGAAAGTCAGTATTTTCATTTCTTGGATTTGGTAAGAAGGCGTTGGAAAGTTCCGCCACTCAGCACGCAATACCTCACCTGGCGGAAAGTGGGAATGGAGTGTCTTAGCACTAGGCTCTCAGGTTCCTCTGCCTATCCTGTTATATGCGAGATACAGGACAACACTTTATTGGCCTTGTTTTTCTTTTTGTGAAGTTAATTACTTTTTAGGTATTTCTTTTTAACTGATGTTGTATCCTCGCATATAGCAGGGAAGGCAGAGGAAACTCTGATAGCCTAGCAGCTTAGATCAGCTCCTCATAAACACTTCCAACAGATACAGAATGGATGCTGCTACAAACCCGCAAATGAAAACACTAAATTTTACATTCCTGAGTAGGAATCCTGAACCCACAACCTGTCTGTTTAAGTAAAATTCTAGTATTTTTATTTCTTGGTTTGCAACAAGGCAAAAAGGGGCAAATGCGTTGTGTTCTGCCATCAACACGCAATGCCTCAATCTGGCTGGAAAGTGGGAACGGATTTGTTGAAAGAGAATGGAGTATCTTAACACCAGGCTCTCAGGTTCCCCTGCCCCAGAGCATGCGGACAGCGTGAGTTAAAAAAATAACGTAGTAGGAAAAATCATCGTGGTGCAGTAGGACAGCGTTCATCGAGTACATGATAGGTTGTGGGTCCTTTATTCCTACTCATCAATGTTATTTAATTATGTGCTTAATTTTTTCCGACCCGAGTTGATAAGATAAACGCGGCGTTAAAGTCCGCCACCAACACGTAATTGTTTTGGTTTCGATCGGAAAGTGGAAAACGGGATTGTCTTACACTGGCCGTTCTCACACACACATGATATGTATGTTTTAAGATAGATTTAGCTTTAACATAATACTACTACTTCTGCGTGAAAGTCTCCTTTTTTTCAAAACATATGGAGTAAATGAACTGCGTTTAAATCTTCACAAAGTAGTGTTTAATACAAGCCAATTTCCGCTTCGGTGGAAACAATTAAAGTATCAGAGTCGGTTAGCTGCGGGCGACAGTTTAACTATGTTTTTATTATATTGATTATATTCTTTAGTGCTTGTTTATTAAAACTTGCACATAGGGAGATAGGAATTATTTTGTGATATCAACGCTTATCGTGGCGCAGAGGCATAAACGACTCCAAACGCGACAGGTTGTGGGTTCGATTCCCACTCCAGGAAATGTAAAAGCTTAGTATTTTCATTCCCTGGGTTTGGTAACAAGGCAAAGCGCGGCGTTGAGTTCCACCACTCAGCACGCAATGCCTCAATTCGGCGGAAAGTGGGGAATGGAGTGTCTTAGCACTAGGCTCTCAGGTTCCCTCTGCCTACCCTGCTATATGCGAGATACAGGACACACCTTTCTTGGCCTTGTTCTTTTGTAAACTTAATTACAATTCGAGCTTCACATTTTCCTAGCAACTTTTTTTTTAGGTACTCATACTTGTATTCTAATAATTTAGGCAAGCCGGTGGGAATCGTGCTGTATGGACACCTTTGCCTTGGGGAGATAAACTCCGTACTATATTCACTTTATAAAATATAATTAAAAAAATAAATAAAGTACGATGTCGCATTTGTATGATTTTAATTAGTTAAAAGTGCATTTTTTTTAAGCTCAACTTTTTTGTAAAGCTTTCTATTATATCTCGATTACAGATGGAAAGAGGAGAACGGAGTGTCGTAATACAATGTTCTCTCTGTCTATACTACTGTGCGTATAGAAGCTGTTTTTTAAAACATGTGAAGTAAATAAACTGGTCATAATATCATTACGATACTTTGAACATATACATGATATTATGATATTTATAAAGAAAATACAGTGACATAACACTCCGCAATAGTTTTTTTTTTATAATTTAAATATAATAAATGTTATTTCGTGGAGCTCAACGCCGCACTAGACAAAAAATCTCGAGTGTTCGAATCGTCAACTGTCATGTATATGAAACAGTCACCGTACTATTTTTTGTACTTTTAATGGAAAATTAAAAATAAGAAATAAGAGCTTATTCTGGCAATAAGCTCTGACACATTTTCAGGTTAATATAAAATATATTAAAATACAGTTTTAAATTCGACGCCAGTTTTAATTTGATACTGAGACGAATAGAATATGTCCATTTTTATAACAGTATTCTGTCGTATAATTCTTTCATTTAAAAGCTTTGCTAATTAAAGAGATTTTTGTCATTTCTAATATTATTTTTTCAGTAATGGATTTAGTTATTTCTAGAGATACGTATTAACGCGACAGGTTGTGGGTTCAATTCCCACTCCAGGAAATGGATTTTTTTATTTCCTGGGTTTGGTAACAAGACAAAGCGTGGCGTTGAGTTCCGCCACTCAGCACGCAATGCCTCAATTCGGTGGAAAGTGGGGAACCGAGTGTCTTAGCACTAAGTTCTCTCCGCCTACCCTGCTGTATGCGGGTTACAGCGTGAAGCTACGTATGTAGAGATACGTTCTAAAACAGGTACAGTACCTTTAACCGACTTCAAAAAACGAGAAGGTTTTCAATTTGACTGTATTTTTTTATGTATGTAACTTTTTACTGGTGATGAACCAATTTTGAAAATTATTTTTTATATGATAGTTAGTGGTTCTGATATGATTCCATTTAAAGTCTGACGTCTAGGTTTAGATTTATTCATATTAATGTTACCTTTTAGTCTATGTTTGTTAAAATCTTATTTATAGCTTTTTTTGTGGTGACGGAATTTAAAAAAAAAAAATTAAAAGCAATTTTTTTATTTTATTGTATAGTTTTTTCCAGTACATTCCAGATTCCTATTTTCAATACATATATATAAATAAATAAATATTGCAAGAGTGCGATAGTGCGACAATTTACGACACGCGTGCCCCTGCACGTACAAGATAGCCCTGTATCGAGTCCCAGGGGCACGTGATGCTGTGGGGCCGGAAGTGGTTACGATTTATTTTATATTATCTAGTTTAATGTTATACTATATGGCATGGAAATTTGGATTTTTTATAATGTATGGTACTATTTTTTTATTTTCTTTAGCTCCACGCTGTATCCCGCACATAGCACGCAGAGGGAATCAGAGAATATAGTGTTTAGACACTCCGTTCTCTTTTTTAACATTTCCGTTCCCCACTTTCCTATTAGTATTAGTGCTAAGTACTGAAACTGAAACTTAAACTTAAAAAAAAGAAAAAATAAGATAAAAAGATATTTATTAAAAAAAAAAGAAATTTTACAAATTGAGCAGACTTCCCAGTTAGTAGTCAAAGACTTGTGTTGGGAAGGTATTGGTAAGGTGTGAGTTTCTTGCGTCGGTTTTTCTCAGGTTCTTCAATAAATTTAGTCAACTGGTGGTAAATTATTTGACGTTCAAAAAATGAAGCCTGTAACTTCTTATTTTGAATAGAATTATTTGACTTTATGGTTAAATTGGCCAGAGTACTCTAACAGCGTCTAGGAAGTGCGGATTTGAGTCCCGTGTCGTTAACATTTTTATACAAGTCTTTCTTTAAGTCGTCAAAGTTAAGACTTAACATAAAGTATTAAAAATTATAATTTATGTATGCAATTTTGTATGTGTTTATGTATATTGTATGCTTATGTGTGCTTATATGTACTTTTTATATTTTTATTTTGGATTATGAGCTGCTCTATACACAGTCCCATTTCATATATCCTCTCTTCTACCTAAAGGTTACTGGAAGAGAGCTCTCTTAGCGGTAAGGTCGCCCATTGTACTGTACTATAAATATTAAGATGTTTTTATTTTGTATCTTTCTGAAGTGCAATAAACAGTATTTATTATTATTATATTAAGAAGCTAATATATTTAAGCTCCAGGAAATGGAATTTTTCATTTCCTAGGCTTGGTAACAAGGCAAAGCGCGGCGTTGAGTTCCGCCACTCAGCACGTAATGCCTCAATTCGGCGGAAAGTGGGGAACGGATTTGTTGTAAGAGAAGGGAGTGTTTTAACACTAGGTTCCCTCTGCCTACCCTGCTATATACGGGATACAGCGTGAAGTAAAAAAATAAATGTATATATATATATATTTAAATCTCAATATAGTGAAATGTTCCCTAAGATAGTTACTTCCTATAGTAATAATCCCAGGCGAGTCCAATATTCTTTGTACTTTAATATTGAAGGACGGTACACAATTTAGGATTCACGTGGGTACGAGATTGTTTACATATAAATAAAATAAGATATGTACCTTTATTTATGTATGTTTATTTATAAATATATCAAACCTTTCCACATAGTGACGCCAGGATGCCTATGCATTCTTCCTTACAAATGAGGAATATAGTACACTAGCCGGTAAGCCGGTAGATTTAGGGAAGCCGGTAGATTTAGGGAAGCCGGTATATTTAGGGAAGCCAGTACATAGAGGTAATACAAGTCCGACCTTAACGACGGTATAGAATATTAAATTTTTTTGCAATCTCACTCTCAAAGTTTGCTGGCGACCTTTTTTTAGCACTCAAAGCTTGTTTTTTTGTAATACATTTCTATTTTTTGGTATCTCTAATGTTTTAGTAAATCCACCACTAATTTATTGTAATTTACAAAAGGAAAGACGATGGGAATCGTGTTATATGGACGGTTTGTCACTGCTAACTATTACACGCGGCTTCGCACGCAGTCAATGACAGTCCATACTATATACAATAGTGTATAGTATGATTTTCAATTTTTTTTACAAGCAATCATGTCTGTCTTTTAATATATTTTTGTAGTGAGAGTGCTTTTTTTAATACCTCTAAGAATATGAGTACAAACTTTCATGATAATCGGTTGAATAGTTTTGGCGTGAAAGTGTCACAAACAAACTTACAATTACATTTATAATATTAGGGACGGTTAAACAAATAAAAAATAAAGAAATATATTATTTTATTTTATTATTTCTTTTTATCTACTTTTATTTCGGGGCCTTTTAAGTACTATAAATACAAAAATGTCAGCCCCATCGTGCCCTTAAGAAAAAACTTCCAGCACACAAAAGAAGAATATAAAATTAATAAATTTCCTTAATCTAAACACATTACTTATACTTAAATTTGTATAACAGTTTAGCTTGAGTAAGGTTTAGAGAGATATACCATTGAAATATACCAACACCCTTAAAATTTATATTACAACGACGCATCAACGGTTGGCGAGCCTCGGCGTTTCAGACACATTCCACCTAGAAATGGTGTATATCATCATCCACTCCGCACAATTCACATATAGGAGAACTCACTTTTTTCATTAAATATCCAAATTTCTTAAGCGGCATATGCCCAGAACGCGGCCGAAGAACCACAACAATCTGTTGACACGTCAATTTCTTTTCTCCAAACCACGGAATACGAGGAAGCTTGTTCTGAATGACTTTATACCATATTCCTTTGGCTTTCGATCTCTCATCAAAATACTCTTTCCAAATTGTTCTAACTTCCTTCTTGTATTTGACTAAAATTTCGATACTTTTTATTATAACAATTAATTAAGAATAACAAAATTCTATTTACTAATTAAAGAGAAAGAGAAGCATAAATGTAAAATACACAGCTAATTTACTTCAGCTACTTTAAAGTGTGATATCGCTTTAGTTACTTAGTGTTTCAGCGAATTAAAATCATAAATCAAACAATTACGTAACAAAGTGCAGAGTGCAAACGTCCGTTTTCCTTAACGGCTCCCCTTGACACCTGTTAAAAGTTGCCCATTTTGTACCATTTTGAATTTGAACCTTATACCATTGGTATATGAGTCATAAACTTGTGAACTAACCAATCTTAATTTCTATATTTTAATGAATGTTTTCAGTAAATAATAATATGATGGTAAGTTATGAAGGAATGTACTAAGAAAGTATAGTAATGTGTAGTTCTTAATTTCAGGGAAGTTATCATAGTGGTGTATTTATCATTATTTTTTTTTTAACTTCACGCTGTATCCCGCATATAGCGGGGTAGGCAGAGGGAACCAGAGTACCTAGTGTAAAGACACTCCGTTCTCTTTCAACATTTCCGTTCCCCACTTTCCACCGAATTGAGGCATTGCGTGCTGAGTGGTGGTACTCAACGCCGCGCTTTGCCTTGTTACCAAACCCAGGAAATGAAAAATTCCATTTCCTGAAGTGGGAATCGAACTCACAACCTGTCGAATTTACAGTCGCACGCATGTGCGTCTGTGTCACGACAGGCGTTTTCATATATGTAAACAAATATTAACTTCAATTTCGTTTTACAAAACTTATACGTCGCTTGGTTTCACATGAAAACTATAAAAACTCCATGTTCATATTCCGAGATTTCATAAATAAATCCCGCCCTTAGCCGTTCTCAAAAACAAATCCTAAAAATGCATTTTTAAAAGGTTTTTTTGCCCAAAAAAGGGTAACTCTGCGCCAAAGGGCATACTTATATCCAAAAATTGACTGCTCCATTCCGGTCCGGTTCCCCCTTTGTATTAAAAGCACACTGAACGAATAGAAGAGCGTTTCGTTTCGCCCCACGCGTCGGACATCCCTTCTCAAAATGTTTGTTATTATCGAATTATTTAATGTCATGGAAAATTATGTTATTTTTGCGTCGATTATCAAGAATGTAATAATTCTTGAAGTGGACAGCGTAAATAATTGGTATTGCAGCGTGATAGACTTTTTTATGCTTTATATGTTTGTATGATGTATATGTTTTAACGCCTGTCGTAGCGCAGTGGCACAAGCGTGCGACAGCAAACGCGACAGGTCGTGGGTTCGATTCCCACTCCAGGAAATGTAAAATTTAGTATTTTTATTTCTTGGGTTTGGTAACAAGGCAAAGCGCGGCGTTGAGTTCCGCCACTCAACACGCAATGCCTCAATCTGGCGGAAAGTGGGGAACGGATTTGTTGAAAGAGAACGGAGTATCTTAACACTAGGCTCTCAGGTTCCCCCTGCCTACCCTGGTATATGCGGGATACAGCGTGAAGTTAAAAAAAAATAACGTAGTAGAGATCATCGTGGTGCAGTAGGACAGCGTCTTATCGAGTACATGATAGGTTGTGGGTCCTTTTATTCCTACTCTATCAAATGTTATTTAATTATGTTAATTTTCCGACCCGAGTTGATAAGATAAAACGCGGCGTTAAAGTCCGCCACTCAACACGTAATTGTTTTGGTTTCGATCGGAAAGTGGAAAACGGATTGTCTTACACTACGTTCACACACACATTATGTATGTTTTTTAAGATAGATTTAGCTTTAACATAATAATTACTGTAATAGTTCTTCTTGTATGTTGGCTAAGAATTGTTAATTAATTTTGTGGGAGATTTTTTTTTCACCCACTATACGAGAGAGATCGTGAAGTTACTTTTAGTTAAAACGCAATTATTTCTATATAGATGTGGTATGAGCAAGATAAAACTTTCTTATGAGAACTACAACGTAGCAGCATAGTATTTGAATAGAATGCAAGACACTGGTTCAAATACTGATAGATTTAACTTTTTAAACAGAATTGTATATCATTTATGTATCTTTATAATTCCAAGTTCTCACCATCGGTTCATGGAAGATTGAGGTAGTTTCTGTCCCGGTTAGTGGCGGTCGAGGACGAGTTCCGTGAGGTTTTGGTGGATCACCTGGTCCATATCTACCGGCTCAGGAGTCCGACAAAACCCGTCGGAGTCCTCAAACAAGCACTCGTTAAAAGGGTTTCCTCACGGCAAAAAAATAAGTGTGTAAAATATTTTTCTTCTCGATAGTCATGAAAGTAAAATTGTCAATGAAACTTATTATTGATATAAAAAGATTGAGGACCGTTGTTAAGGGAGTTGACAAGTAAGGCAATAAGGTACTACGAGGTACTCGAGTGAGGTGTCGCGAGAGGGACGTGAACTGAGTACTGACGACCCGATTTATTTTTTATTGTATAGAAATAATTAGGGGGACTTAGCTGACGTGGCCAATGTGTTACATGGATTTATGGGTTATTGCTTTTTGTTATTTTTGGGATATTTTTTCAGATATTTTGGAAAATGGACAAAAATATGTTACGGTTATGTTAAATAAATTGTTACTGCTTAAAGTAAAGGGGAATAAATAGGTTTTTGAAGGGTCGGCAACGCGTAAGTGATGCCCCTGGTGTTGCAAGCGTCCATAGGCCACGGTAACCACTTACCATCAGGTGGGCCGTGTGCCTTGTTGCCACCGTCGTGGTATAAAAAAAAAAAAAAAGTAGATATGTTAAGTTAATGTTATATATTAAGTTATATTTTATGTCAGTGTTTTAAGATAAATTGTGCCGCCATGGTGGTGGTGGTGCCATTTAATAATTTGTGGTGCTACAGTGACATACATCTGGTTTAAAGAAAGTTAATTCCTTAAAAATATTTGTATTCCTCGGGTTCGATTACATAAAGGAAGACGTTTTGCGACTCAAAACTCAATGAATTTAAAAAAAAAATGGCCTATCCTGCTCTATTCTGAGGATGATTAAAGTAAAAAAATATTTATCCAAATAATTTTACAAACAGCTTAAAACAGCTTAAAACAATATTATTTAAGCTAATATAAAGTAATTAAGATTTTAACAAAAAAGAAAACAGACTTTAAAGAAAATGCGCTAAAAGGTATTGTACCTCTTTTTATTTATTACGAAAATTATTTTTTTATTACGAATAACTCAAAAACTACTCGTCATATCTTAACTAAGTTTAAATAGGATATAGAAGCACTAGCTATCATATAAGAAACGCGTTATCAAAATTGGTTCGTCCAGTTAAAAGTTATGCGATAAGACACATGAAAAAGTACAATCGACTTGATAACCTTTTCTAAGTTGGTAAAAAACCTGAAAATATTTACCTTTACCATTTTGTTAATACTATATCCAAATAAAGCCCATGATATCCTAATTTGGAACCAACAAAGCGAAAAAATTTATTGCAGTAGGATTATAAGGGACATATATCAGCTTTTCTTTTCATATATAAAAATTCTATATTCTTATGAAATATACTGGTTTAGTATGAAATTATTTTAAATATATTTATAAAACAGCTTCACCCTTACGCATAGCAGATGCGGGATAGCCACAATAATTATACGACAATCAAAGAGAACCTAGTAAACTTAGTGTCATGTCACTCCGTTGTTCACTTTCCTTCCACCATGACATACTATTTCAATATTTTTCATTCTTTCAAAAGGTCTATATATCGTACTGATATTATTAAAATTGTGAGAATGAATGGATCTAAATGATTTTGATAATATAACGTATATATCTGCCTAATAAATAGGCTATAATTCATAAAGAAATCGAGCAAGTTGTACACTTTATCCCGCATAGCAAGGTAGTCAGAGAAGTTTGCTTCCCGAATTCGAAACATTGAGTGTTGAGTGGTGGAGTTCAACACCGCGCTTTGTCTTTCCAGAGCGGAGAAATGAAAATAATTAAAGTATAATCATTCCTCTGAGTTTCAATTCCAGTGTATAGGAATGTTGGTGTACGGTACATTTAAGATTCCTTTTTAAAATGTTCGGCTCCATCGTCCGAGCTAGAGAAAAGAATTTTGCTAATGTCGCCTTTTAAGTTCGTCCTAGAAATAAACTGATGTTAGCTCTAGACATGACAGGAATTTTTTGAAGATTACAGAGGGATGTAATGACAGAGGTAAAACAATGGTTCTACCTCTCGCTCTTCTACCGTTATTAAAACTTACAATTTTTTGAACTTTAAGTTTAACTATGTGAAGTAATATTTTGATCTTTTTAACTGATTTAAAAAAGCTCTCACTTCAACTGGATTTTTACGTGTATACGTACCCACGTACCTTTTTACTGGGTGGACTTATGATTGTTAATGATTCCTTCTTATAAAGGTGTCCCAAAATTAACGCAAGATTTGACTTTGCCGCCATTTGCTATTATATTCATTATTCATTCGCTATTAAAACTAAAAATGGCATTTTCTATTTAATTCAAATCTTGCGTTAATTTTGGGACACCCTATATATGATAGCTAGTACTTCTGATGTGGTCCTATTTAAATTTATTTAGGAAATTTAAAAGAAATTTATGAGTTATTCGTAATACTAACGTAATACTAACTTCGTAATAATAACTTTTTATTTGAAGTTGCTTTTCTTTTTTGAATTATTAACAAATCATCAAGGACGAAATACCCATCATTATAACAAAATTAGCAGCAATTAGTATGGAAAGGAGTACAGAATAATCACATTGAGAAGTAATTACGTTAATCACCGCGGGTGTTGATGATCATTGGTCAATTAAGTTTTAAATTATTACTGTCATTTACATAATTGGGCAACATTGAGATGACTGTATTAATGGAGGTTACAAACGTAGCGTTTCGGCGGTTTTATAGCGTTTTTTTTTCGTTTGATTATTCTTTTGTGTTTTTCTTCATTATTTAGAGATAAAAAATAATAAAGATCAGGAAAATAATAGAACTTTAAGAAAATTTCAACGTGGTCAGATGAAAGGTTAATTTGTGAGACATCGTGACAGCGGCGAGGCGTCCATACAACACCGGCTTGTCTTAATTATTAAAACACAAGTATGAGAGCTAAAAAAAAGATCGCCAGGAAAATGTGGAACTCAAATTGTAATTAAGTTTGCGAAAAAACAAGGACAAGAAAGACGTGACAACTAAAAAAAAAGGTTATCACCAAAATTCGATGTTGAAATTATTAAATACCTTTACATCCTATACCAGCTTCCCTAGATATACCGGCTCCTCTAAAAATCACCGGCTTCCGTAAATATATGCATCGTGAGATCTGTTTCTATGTATATTCTTAATATGAGGATAGGGCTTACATTGTAGTGTAAGAAATGAAAATAGAATATATAATTTCTGCAAGCTAAGGACAATTTAAGATATCTCAATAACTTACATATAGGTTTTCAAAAACTTACTTGCAAAAAAAAATTGTACATCTATGATGTATAATTTTTTTTATATTCATTAATAAAATTTATTATTTACACACAATATATCATAAAATACAAATAAACAAAACATATTTTTCATAAAATTATATTATATTATAATATAAGAGCATTTATACTTGAAATAACAATATTGTATAGATATTATAGTGTCCGTTTCTATATGTCTATAATTGTTTGAACAGTAGAAAATATAGGTAGGTAGGATATGTTTAATCAAATAATTGCAATTAGATAAGCCGTGATAAGTCGTGGTGCAGAACCACAAGCGTGCGTCTGTAAATGCGACAGGTTGTGGGGTCGATTCCCACTCCAGGAAATGAAGCATTTTCATTTTCTGGGTTTGATAACTAGGCAAATTGCGGCGTTGATTACCGTCACTCAGCACGCAATGCCTCAATCTGGCGGAAATTGGGGAACGGAAATGTTGAAAGAGAACAGAGTGCCTTAACACTAGTTTCTCAGATTCCTTCTGCCTACCCTGCTATATGCAGGGTAGGCAGAAGGAAGCAGCGTGAAGCTAAAAAAAAGCTAAATAGTGTTAAGAAATTATCAACAGAAATGGATAGAATATTATTATACTAATAACTTCTTCTTTCTATCGATCTTACAAACTATAAAATATACAAATAACGAAAATTAAAATATTATATGTAGAAATATACCATTATTAAATATTGAGCAGTTAAAAACCACACATTTGTAACCAGCCTAATATCCCCAATGATTCACTTTAAATTTAAATTTTAGTACTTCCCAATAAAGTCAAAAATGGCTTAAACGTTGAAAACCGCTTTGTCGCCTATTGTTCTCACATAAGAACAATCGTTGAGAGCAAGTTTTCCGTATAATCAGATTACGGCAGATGAACGAGAGACGATTTGCATGCGTAATGCTGCTAAGTGCACTTTTAGACTTGTTTTGCTCTGGATTATGGTTCCCTAGATTTGACATGTAAGTGTCAGTGCTAGTTTTAAGCCAAATGGGTTTTGTGTAAGCTTTATTTAGCTGTGTATATATTGAGTATGCTCGTATTGCAAACGTATTAAGTAAATTAATGTATTTATTGAGCTGCAAGAGATGTAGGGGAAACTTCGGTTCATTTTCGAGAACACAGTATCATCGAAAGATAATAAATGTATATTTATTTATTGACTCTACCCCAGAGTCTGATAATTTGCAGTGAAGGCAGGTTCAAAATCCATTGCAACATTTATACACAATTTCCTTTGGGATTCCTAAAATGATTATTGCCTATTTTACTATCAAAATGATTACAGGATGAAGAAAATGATTTTATATGTTTAATTTTATACACAAATCGTAAATGTTTATTATGTATTTTTATAATTTCTTTTTATTTCGACCAATTACTTAGGACGCCAGATTTTGTCTATTCCCACCCATTATTTCCCCAGAATATGGTGGTTCCTATGACGGACTGCGGTGGCCACTAAATTGTTCCCTCCCTTTCCATCTTTATCCATATTTTTCCATATATATTTATTTTTATAGAAAAAATATTCTTTATTTGTGAATTTAGAAAATAATACATATCAGTAGTATCTCTTCCAGAAATTCTTAAATCATTGAATGCATATACTTTGTCTGGACACTTCAAAATAAAAAGATATAATACCCTTACTGACTGATTGACTCACATTATACTTTGTTGTCTGTGTGATATTTATTTTCTATTTTATTTTTTTTAAGCCTATCGAGGCGCAGTGGGACTATAGCTGGATGTAGACTTGATAGTTGTCGGTTTGAATGCCATGTAGGGGAATGTACGTATGTAGGTTATTTTCATATTTCTCAAAGCGTTAGAATTCGCTACTTAACATGGCTCATAACGAATTCATCTAGAAAGTATACACATACGATCACATATGAATTCATATGAGCACACATGTTCATACGTACGTACACACATGAAATAATGTGGAAACACATGTTATCATGTCAGCACACTTGTTATCATACGTGCTTACACAAAATCATTTTTATCAATCTATTATGAAAAATAATAGATTCTTAAGCCGATTTGCATATATATTTTTTTCAAATATTATAAAATATTAATTAAAAAATGATCGCTTGCATTTTTTTAGCACATTCGGGTAAAAAATATTTAAATAACATTAAAACAATATTTTAAAGAAATAAAAAGAAAATAAATTTAAAAATACTCCAAACAGTAACATTTTTGACTTGTCACCTTATTCACTCCGGGTTCTAGTTAGCCATATTGAGTTTAATAGCTAAAATGTATGTTCGGAGATTTAAGAGATTGTTACTTAGCTGTTGGGTCGAGGACCGGATGCAGAAAACCGGAAGTGTTACTTGAAACAGCGTAACTTGATATTCCTCCTGCAATCATAGTAGCTAGAGCTATAAATCCGCTGATTCTTGTATTCTTGATTTACGCCCTAAAATTTCTCGTTTTCATAGAAATGGAATTTAGAAATGTTTTCTTTTAGTGAGTCTTAAAAATACAAGCACATATACATATATATATATATATTTAATGCATCGCACAACTCGACTAGGTGAGTCGATTTTGATGACTTTTTTTATATGATGATGGCGGGTAGCTGATATAATAGGGAGTAACTTAGGCTTCTTTCACTCCAAAATTACTCAATTGATTACCATGAAACTTTGTACACATATTTTTAGGGATAAAAACTACATAAAATGCATACCATTTTATCTACAAAAAATATTAACATGTTTGTTTATTAAAAAAAAATGAAAATTTAGCTAGTTTAAAGCCTTCAAATTAACGTATATACACACGATATACTACAGTATGTATCGACTGAGATTGACGAGAGAAGCCGCGGGAAACAGCTAGTGTAAAATATGTATAAAAAACATATATATGTAGATACCAGTGGTGAGGGGTGAAAATTTTAGGGAAGTTGGTACATATATTTAGGGAAGCCGGTAATTTTTAGAGAAGCCGGTATATTTAACAAAGCCGATAAAGGATGTGAAAGTATTTAGTAATTTTACTATCGTAAAATAACTAATAGTATTTAAGTATTTAAGATATTAACTAGTAATTTAGGTATTTAAGATATCAGAGCTTGTTTCTTTGCAAATTTATGCCCAATATTTTCCTGGCGACCTTTTTGTTTTAGCTCTCTACCTTGACCACTTGATCTTTTTTTTTTGCAAGCTCGATTACAATTTAAAGTCCACATTATCCTGGCGATCTTTTTTATTAGCTCTCATACTTGTACTTTAAAAAGTTAAGCAAGCCGGTGGGAACCGTGTTGTATGGACGCCTCGCCACTGGTTGATACATATATGTATATCAAACTTTATACGTAAATTCATTGTATTTTTGTCGGCATATCGTCGAAAAGGCAAAAACAAATGAAAACCGATTGGTTGCGTTTCCAATAGATTGATTGTCCGCGAATCCAATTCGATGAAGATTTATTAGATTTCCCAAATTGATATCAGATACTGTGACATTAAATTTCAATTAAGTAATTAATAATTTTACTCCATTGTGGCACAGTGCTGGAAAAAGTTTCAACGCTTTGATAAAGAGCGGCGTTGAGTTCCGTCATTTACATAATGTCTCGAATTTGAGTGGAAAATTGTGAAGATAGTGTTTTGCCACTTTCAGTTTCGGTTCTAACTACCCTGCTATATAGAA
This sequence comes from Philaethria dido, assembly GCA_033558755.1. Taxonomy (NCBI): domain Eukaryota; kingdom Metazoa; phylum Arthropoda; class Insecta; order Lepidoptera; family Nymphalidae; genus Philaethria; species Philaethria dido. The sequence goes on along the minus strand of JAKGSA010001736.1, from coordinate 16,481 downwards.
CAAAGCATGTATGTAGTGTAGCAATGCCGAGGCGTACATTTAACACGGTTGCTATCGGCTTGCCTAAATTTTTAAAATATAAGTATGAAACATAAAAAGCACCTCTAACACCTCAACATTTCCGTTCCCCACTTTCCGCCAAATTGAGGCATTGCGTGTTGAGTGGCGGAACTCAACGCCGCGCTTTGCCTTTTTACCAAACCCAAGAAATGAAAATACTAAATTTAACATTTCCTGGAGTGGGAATCGAACCCACAACCTGTCGCGTTTACAGTAGCACGCTTGTGCCTCTGCGCCACGACAGGTGTTAAGTTAAGAAAAAGGTCATAAACAAAATTCGATAGTGAAATTACTAAATACCTTCACATTCTATACCGGCTTCTCAAAAAATTACCGGCTTCCCTAAATATATGCCGGCTTCTCTAAATTTATCGGCTTGCCTTACTAAAATTTTCACTCACTGCCACTGTAATGTAGCACAGTGAATACTTGTAATATTAGTATTGAAGTATGGATCATTCACGCCTGGTACAATAATAGCGATATACAACTCATTTAAATGACTTGTGAATTGTTGCTGCTATTCTTTTTTTTTTAACTTCACGCTGTATCCCGCATATAGCAGGGTAGGCAGAGGTAACCTGAGTACCCAGTGTTAAGACACTCCGTTCTCTTTCAACAAATCCGTTCCCCACTTATTGTTGCTGCTACAATTCATAATTAAGATTGGACAAAAAAGTAAACTGAAAAATGTACTAAAAAGTAAAATTACTGTGAATAACAAGATCTTAAATAAGTCTAAACGAGAATTAGAAGCACAAGCTATCATATAATACAATAATCATCAAAACTGATTCATCCATTAAAAAATTGTGTAAAAAATACAAATTGATAACCTTCCGTTTTCGAAGCAGGCTAAAATAATTTAAAGTATCCCATATACTTAGACATTCTTCCACGTTGATAGTTAACTATTAAAGTTAAAGTTTTCTAGTTGTATAATCACCATACCTATCCCCTGTAATAGGCGTTATATTTTGTTGGTAAATGTACATTGGGTGTACCTCAGGGACCCTTTTGTTTTACGTATTCGTTAGGGAGCCGGAATTACAACACCGTTTATCTTTTATGGCGCGATTCGAGTAGCAACTTGACTGCTTACAAAAGTAAGGGGTACAGAGATAATGCGGATCGGTCAGTGAACCTGCGTGATTAATGCAATATTGAGGTTTTTGAGGGTTGGTTGGTATACTGAATTTTTTTTATTTTTTAATTTAGTTATTTTGAGGTGAAAACTTGAGTCGTTTAGAATCAAAATCGGCAAAGCTTGAATTTTCTTTCTTAGGTATTTGATGTCAACCTAAAATTTTAAACTGGAACAAGCATTACATTTCCGTTTTTGACACAGAGAGAAAAATCTTTATAAAATATTTTATTATATATTTACTATTTTCTTCATATGAAAACTTCATTTTGGATGTATTTGACAATTTGTCAGATTACCGCCTTTGATACTATATGACTTACTTGTTTTAAATAGCTATGTCGTCACGTTTATCCTTGCATAGTAAACTAGTTCTAGACAACGTAGTGTCTAGACACTACGTTTTCCACTTTCTACCTGAAATCATTGAATGTTGGGTGGTGGAACTCAACTTCCTTTGCCTTATCATTCCCCGGAGTGGGAATCAAACCCACAACTGATCGTCTTTACAGTCAGTGTGACACATTGCATCAGTATAGTATTCTTTAAATTTGTATATTCTTTTTTAGCTTCACGTTGTATATATCTGCCTATATCCCGCAAATAGCAAGGCGGGATATAGGCAGAGGGAACCTGAGAGCTTAGTGTCAAGACACCCTGTTCTCTTTCAACATTTCCGTTCCCTACTTTCCGTTGCTTTGTTACCAGATCCAGCAAATGAAAATAATAAATATTATTTCAAAATTTTCATTTCTTGGAGTGGGAATCGAACCCACAACCTGTCGCGTTTACAGTCGCACGCTTGTACCTCAGGGCCACGACAGGCGTTTTAAATTTAAAATTTCCAAAAAAAGAAAACCGATTTTAAATAAAATGGCACCAAAAAGTAACATTATTACGAATAACTTGTCAAATCTTAACTAAATTTAAGTTGAACCAAATCAGAACCAATAGCTATCATATACAAAAATAATAATCAATATTGGTTCAGCGAAAAGTTTTGCGGTAACACTCATAAAAAATACAGTACCTTTTCCTTTTTTGGAAGTCGGTTAACTCAGGGGTATACTTTTAAAGATTATAAGTGTTCATCTCTCGAGTTCTTGTATTAGCACATTTTAAAGTAGACTTTAGAGCTATTCTCATTGTCTATGCAAAGACTTTGAGTTTCATATTAGGTTGAGGTTTGACGAGTCGCCTACTGACAATATATTCAATCATTAAATAGACAATATAATCAATCATTAAAAAAAGACTGCCGAATATTATTCGGCAGTCTTTTTTTAATGATTGATTTTTGTATGGTCATTGTATGAAGAGAGAAGAAACTTTTTAGCATTGACCCTGTAGTGAATCTAGGGAATGTGTTTTAGATGGAAGCGCTCAAGTAACTGAAAATTGCGACCGAAGTGTAGATTTAAGAGTTATCTTTAATACAAACATACACATAAACACTCACTTAAACTTGTGGGTTCGATTCCCACTTCAGGAAATGAAAATATTAAAAAAATATTTAGTGTTTTATTTCCTAGGTCTGGTAACAAAGCAAAGCGTGGCGTTGAGTTCCACTATTCAGCACGAAATGCCTTGATTTGGCGGAAAGTGGGGAACGGAATTGTTAAGAGAACGGAGTGTCTTGACTCTAGGTTCTCTGGTTCCCTTTGTGTATCCTGCTATGTGCGGGATATAGCGCGAAGCTAAAAAAAAAATAATCACTTACCTCCATTGTTCAAGCTCCTCTCTACTTAAACGACTTTGGACCCGACAACGAAAACTATGTAATCGGAGGAGCTTAAAAAATTTGGTAGACTTAAAAGTTATACGGAAAATAAGTAAAGAAAGTCATTATTTCTTATAGAAATGTATCAAATTAATAAAAAGTAATATCTAATATAGCCTGTCATGGCGCAGAGGCATAAGCGTGCGACTGTAAGCGCAACAGGTTGTGGGTTCGATTCCTACTCCAGGAAATGGAATTTTTCATTTCCTGGGCTTGGTAACAAGGCAAAGCGCGGCGTTGAGTTCCACCACTCAGCACGCAATGCATCAATTCGGCGGAAAGTGGGAAACGGAGTGTTTTAACACTAGGTTCCCTCTGCTTACCCTGCTATATGTGGGATACAGCGTGAAGCTATGTATGAATATTAAGCACCACCATGTGTTTTACATACACTTTTTACAATATTATAATTATCTTCTTATAAAATATTTTTTTATATTATAAAATATTTATTTTTATATTATAAAATATTTTCCTGATATTATTGAGTGTAAATTATTATATGCTTAAAGAGAGAGTAGAGAGTTTTATAATTTTTTTATTGACTTAACCATACCTAAAACATACGTTTCCTTATATTTAAATCTTAGCTTACAGTCATAGAGCAGCTTGCACTTCGGACAAGCTGGAACTCAATTTACATCGTGAAGTTAGAAAAACAATTATATCCTATTTTGTAGATGTACAGAAATAGCGAAATTAAATCTTGATTGTGTTCCAGTTATATGGCATATCTCTTATTTTATTTCGACGTATTTTGTTTGAGATACTTAGTGAAAGATCATTAATTTTTTTGTACATGCGTACATACATAACTTCACGCTGTATCCCGCATATACCCCCCATAGCAGAGTAATCAGAGTGAAAGTAGTGTCAAGACGTTCAATTCACCGCTTTCTGTTCAAATTCAAGACATTGTGTGTTAATTGGCGGAATTCAACGCCGCGCTTTGATTTACCAGGTCAAAGAAATGAACATAATTTTATTATAATATATTCGCCCAACTGGGAATCGAACCCACAGCCAATTGAGTTTACAGTCAGACACTCTTCCACTGCGCTGCGATGGCCGCAATAATAAAAGTGAAATAAACAAACAGATAGACACAATAATATATGCGAAAATCATTTTCATAGTTTCACTTCTGTCGTATGTGTACTGTTACACACATTTTTTGTATTATTTTTGGGAATGGACAGGAAAAGGCTATCGGAATGACTTTTACAGTGACCTTTGACCTTGAACCTCTGTCCCTTTGAAAACGTCCCGTGCGGTATTCAGACCTCGACTTTTGATCACTTTGTACTCTGCTTTCTTCCTATAGGTATTTACATATGTAAATAGATACTACGTGTTGAGTGACAGAATTTTTTTTTTTTTTTTTTTTATGGATAACTGATGGCAAACGAGCAGAAGGATCACCTGATGGTAAGTGGTTACCTTCGCCCATGAACATCTACAACACCAGAGGCGTTGTAGATGCGTTGCCAACCTAGAGGATACAAATGGAAGGGGAGGACAATGTAGTAGTCCGCTATCGGAACCACTACATTTTAGGGAAAGGATGGGTGGGATAGGGGAAAACCTGGCTTACATGCCATCGAACCGGAACACATCATAAGATATTTGGCGGTTCGTCTTTGACATGATAGTGGTCGCGAGCCAGACGGAGGACGAACCTCCTACCACCAAACAAACCAAACCATCAAACCAAAACAATGTCTATTTAGGATATTAACTTTTGAAAGCCTATGGATTCTCATCTTAAAACGCGGCGTTTGAAGTGTCTTGACACTAGGTCCTGTCTAACTACACTTTTACGCTAAAATATGAAACTCTAAGAAATATATATATTTTCTTTTTTTTTAGCTTCACGCTGTATTCTGCGTAGAGCAGGGTAGGCAGAGGGAACCTGAGAACCTAGTGTTGAGACACTTCGTTCTCTTTCAATCGTTCCCCACTTTCCGCCGGATTGAGGCATTGCGTGCTGAGAGGCGGATCCTTGTTATCAGAATAATTATATTTATTTTATTGTCATTCCACTGTTATTTTAAGGCAAACGCGGCGTTGAGTTCCGCCACTTAACACACAATGTCTCTAATTCAGGCGGAAAGCGAACAGAGTGTCATAACACTAGTTGTTTTCTGACTTTCCTGCTATAGGGGATAACGCGTGAAGCTACCTAAAATACCTAATATATATTTCATTATATCAATGAATAATATACGGTATCAAAAGAAAACAAAATTTGTATATACAACTGTTTTACTGAAAATTGACTGAAATTGAAAACAGCAAAAGACATCGACTCGTATTGTAGTTTCATTTCGTCGTTGCGCGATGAATAGCGATCTTGAAATGCATTTTCCTTATAAACGTAACAGTCCACTGAAAGTTCTTTCACAAAATTGGAAATTCTCTAACAATATGAAAAGATCTTTGTGTCTACTGTACGTATATATTGGCAGTAGATACGTAAATCAAAAGAAATAACACTACTCCATATACCATTATACTTAAATATATAAGTCCCGGCTAGTTATAAGCTCAAGAGAGAATGAAGAGCTAATTGCTAGTGTCCCGTCTTTCACCACGACCTTATCCTTCATATTATATATACTATCAAAGTGACCTTCTTTAAGGAGTTTTAAAAGTCATAGAGACGAATGTTTATATATTTTTACCTAAAAGAGTGTAGTTACCGTTCATTTTCAAACTCAACTGTGGAATTGCCTACCTGCGGCAGTTTTTCCAGGTCGATACGAAATGGGTACCTTCAAAAAGCGCGCCTACTCCCACCTCAAAGGCCGGCAACGCAGCTGTAGCTCCTCTGGTGTTACACGGGGCCGTGGGCGGCGGGGATCACTTACTAGCAGGTGACCCGTACGCTCGTTTGCCTTGTCCTTATCCATAAAAAAAAAAAAAAAATACCATGTTATGTAACTAATTAATATTACCATCCCCTAAATATCATCGACGTTGTGTTTAAAAAATTAACTGAAATTTACTAAAGCTAGAAAGTTTTATCCATAGTATACCACCAGTTACCAAACCCAGGAGGGTTTGTTAACTGGTGGTTTGACAAGGCAAAGCGTGGCGTTGAATTCTGCCACTCAGCACGCAATGCCGCAATTCGGCGAAAAGTGGGGACTGGAGTATCTTAACACTAGGTTCTCAGGTTCCCTCTGCCTACACCGCTATATGCGGGATACAGCGTGAAGATAAAACAAAAAAAAAAAGCAAGAAATCATAACGTGTAAAGCGTAATTCACTTGAGCATATGGGTTGCTAGAAAATAAATATTATAGCTTTCAGTGGTTGCTACCTTAATAAAACCTTACTTGACGATGTAAACAACTAACAGAGTCGCTATATGCTGTTCCTCAATATTACCTTTCAATATCGACTGAATGTGTTCAAGAATTTGTTATTACAGTGACGTTCAAATGTCACTCTAAGGAATGATCATAGTTAGAATAACTATACATATATTATAATAATATAAAAAGAATAATATTTATGAGGCCATTTTGGCGCAGTGGGACGTTTGACTGTAAACGCGGTTGGTTGTCGGTTCAATTCCCGCTCGTGAAAATGATTAAATTTTAAATATTTTCATTTCTCCGCTCTGATAAGTAGTCACACCGTTAGGCTCCGGAGTTTACGTATCTTTTTCGTATAAAGTTTTGTAAATTGTAACTGATAACAAAGCCCTTCCCCATCTTTATTTTTATTGCGAGCTGATAGCTGTGTTTTTTTTATTAACAAACTTAAATTAAGTATACAAGGCTTGGGGGTCGAACCCGCACTTCTTGAAAGACGTCCAAGCCCTCTGAGCATCTGAGCAGTGGAGAACTGAGTGCCTTAAAACTAGATTCTCTCCGATAATCTAAGCTATGTATGTATTTATCATACCAGACCGAAAAAAACATAAAAATAGAATTCGAACCTAGAACCATCGCATATAATTTATTACATCCCAACAGTGTTTTCAAGAAATAGGTCATAATAATACCAAAACGAAGGGTATCGTTTAAAGCAATTTCCCCGATAGCGTCCGACTTAATCTATTTTCAGGCATAATTCCAAGAGGAATCCTTTACCAAAGTATGCCGCGGTTAACACAAGGCATCCGCTTCAAAAGCAGATTCTTCAAAGGAACGAATGAAAATAATATAAATTTTCATAAAAAATGAAAGTGCCCGTCTTTTATACTATTTTAAGGTTGGATGGTTGAATGTTTTATTGATCTATGTAAATTTAGTATTATTTAGTTTAGTTTTAAGGGAATTTGGAAAATTATATAATGAGGTCGCTGCGACAAGGCCATTGTACCATGTACGGCTTATATTGTGACTGAATCTCAAATAATCTGCTGAGGAGGAAGGTAACGTAAAAAGCATGAGGGCCCCCCCGGAGGGTATGTATGAAGATGTTAATGATTGTAGACGAGGCGGAAGAGGAATGCAGGGTAGCTCCCCCTGATAACCCCGTTAGGGACAAAGTGTGAAACTAAGTAAGTAAATAAAAAATATTCTATGTCCTTTTTAATACCTCTAAGAATATATGTGCAAAGTTTTTGAAGCCACTTTTTTTCATTCACATATAGTCAGTATGAGTATCTGCGCTGTTTGAATAGGATTGTACTTGATGTTAGCGACAAAAGCCTGCAAAATTGCTTTAAAACAATTTTTCGTTTAAATATTCATTGCTATTTCATAGTTGATTCAAGTTCTTAACAGTCTATGCGCTTTATTTTATGGAGCTAGAAATATAGACAATTTTATGCGTTAAATTCTTTATAAATGATATGGCCTTTCGCGGCGCAGAGGCACATGCGTGCGACTGTAAACGTGACAGGTTGTGGGTTCGATTCCCACTCCAGGAAATGGAAATGTAAAAAGGCAAAGCGCGGCGTTGACTTCCACCACTCAGCACGCAATGCCTCAATTCGGGGGAAAATGGGGAACGGAGTGTCTTAACACTAGGTTCCTAAACTAGGTAAACACGATTGTCAAAAAAAATAAATGAAATAACGCTTGGCGGACCGCATAAGACGACATGCGTTGTTATAAAGTAAAATTATAGAATTTTAATAAATTGGTGTTTGTAGCTCTTAAATTGTTTTTTAAACGTTATGTATGAGGTCATAGAAGCAGGTTATATCACAATACTCTTACAACGCGGAACCAATCTACCGTGTTATACGAGGGATTAGTGTTTATCTCTACGTTCTCTCTGTACATAGAGAATACATAATTAGAACAAAAAAGAAATATATTCTCCTAGATATATTGTCGAATATAAAAAAAAAGAAAATAGTCCCGCTGAGTTTCTCGCGCCGGTTCTTCTCAGGTCTGAGGCATTAAATTTAGTGAACCGGTGGTAAATTATTTGACGTTCAAAAAATGAAGCTTGTAACTTCTTATTTTGAATAAAATTATTTGACTTTGACTTTGAATAATACATAAAAAATCAATCCGAAAACCATTTTCGATTTTGCGGTTGAACGCGTTGACAATTTTCACTGTTGTCGTTAGTTATCAACAGTGCAGCGTGCACCAATACAGTGCACTTTAAAAAGTCGAAACACCTGGGTTTTATTAAAAAAGTAAAAGTATGGTCTGGAGCACTTGCGGTTCAGTATATTGCTATTTCAGTTTATGAGAATTGAGTTTTATTTTTGGGAAAGTTTTATTTTTGCCTGTCGAGGCACAAGTGTGTCACTGTAAACGCGACAGGTTGTGGGTTCGATTCCCACTCCAGGAAATGTAAAATTTAGTATTTTCATTTCTTGGGTTTGGTAACAAGGCAGAACGCGGCGTTGAGTTCCGCCACTCAACATGCAATGCCTCAATTTGGCGGAAAGTGGGGAACGGAAATGTTGAAAGAGAATGGAGTGTCTTAACACTAGGTTCTCTGGTTCCCTCTGCGTACCCCGCTATATGCGGGGTACAGCGTGAAGTAAAAAAAAAAGAATTGAGTTTTATTTTTGGGAAACGCCTGTAGTGGCACAGAGGTATAAGTGTGCGACTGTAAACACGACAAGTTGTGGGTTCGATTGGATAATCAAATGGAATTATTCTTTTCCTGGGTTTGGTAAAAAGGCAAAGCGAGACGTTGAGTTTTTCCACTTAGCATGCAATGCCTCGATTCGGCGAAAAGTGGGGAACGGAGTGTCTTAACAATAGGTTCCCTCTGTCTACCCTGCTATATGCGGGTTACAGCGTGAAGTTAAAAAAAACTCTACTTTTATAAGTCTAAAACTATTATTATGTGTTTGGTTGTAAGTTCGATTCCCAGTCGGAGAAATGATTATATTTATATTACGTCATGCCAGTAGGACAAAGCGAGTCGTTGTGTTTCGTCACTTAGTATACAACGTATCGTATTTAGACGGAAATTGGCGAACGGAGTGTCTTGACACTGGGGCTCTCTTTGCTTCACTGGCTTTGCAGGAAAAAGTGTGAAACTACATTTAAATGATAAAAAAACGTATAAAAGTATTGCAGTCTAGAGCACTCGCGGTTCGGTATATTGCTTTTTCACTGGGAACTGTACTTTTATAAGTCAAAAACTATTAGTACGGTTGAAACCAACGTGGCAAAGTGCAGCTTTTGATTGTAAACGCGATTGATTGTAGATTCGATTCACTCTTGGTTTATTATATTTAAATTATTATTTTTAATTCTTCACTCTGGTAGGACGAAACGAGGTGTTAAGTTCTGCCACCTAATACGCAATGTTTCGAATATCGATAAAGGGAGGACAACGGAGTGTCTTAACACTAGGCTCTCTCCCAAATAATAAAGAAACAGCAAAGGTATGGTGGTCCAGAGCACTCGCGGTTTCGTATGCTATTTCATTTTATGAGAATTGAGTTTTATTTTTGGGAACTCTACTTTTATTGTCTAGCGCTGTTTAAGCCTAAAACTATTATTACGGTTGGAGGTTATCGTGGCATAGTTGGACTGGATTTGACTGTAAATGCGAATATATTTCTTCTTAATAAACTTTATTACATACATACATAGCTTCACGCTGTATCCCGCATATAGAAGGGTAGGCAAAGGGTACCTGGGAACCTAGTGTCAAGACACTCCGTTCTCCTTTAACATTTTCGTTCCCCACTCTACGCCAAAATAATTATTTTTGTTATTAATTTATTAACATATATATTAACATCATATATTGTATTTACTTTTAAAATAGAAACTTGCAAACAATTGCTTTACTTCAAGCCTTCCTCCCATATGAGATTTGAAGGTAGTTTCCAGTACAGTTTAAAATTGATCATGCTGGGAGCCAGACGTGCTATCCATTACCCACTTTATCTAGCTTGACTGAGGATTTATCAATATTAAGGACACAGAACAGGTATGTAGTGTGATGATTACGGGTTCCATTCGTTTGTGGTTTTTTTTTCTTATAGGCAGGAACTGGAACTCAACGCCGTGTTTTGTCTTATTAGAGCAGGGAAATTAATATAATTTAAATATTATTATATTAAATTCTTTATTGCACTTAAAAAACATGGGAAAAAGTAAATACTTTTTTTAGTTTAGTTTACAAAGCTGGACTTATCTCTGAAAGAGATCTGTTCCAGTCAACCTGTGGTAGTGGATGAGTATGTTACAGTCGGAATTAAAGTACAAAACAAAATGGGAATCCATAATATATAAATATATAATAATTTTATAAACATGTCGTGTCGTGGGAATCGAACCCACAACTAAACGCCTTCACATTCACACTATCTCACTGCACTTTACACACTCTTTATTATATTACTTCAGTTTGATACAGACGACAAGTATAATATTATCATGCAATAAGTCTAAAATTCCGTTCCCCACTTTCCGCCGAATTGAGGCATTGCGTGTTGAGTGGCGGAACTCACCGCCACGCTTTGCCTTGTTACCAAACGCAAGAAATGAAAATACTAAATTTTACATTTTCTGTAGTGGGAATCGAACCCACAACCGTCGCGTTTACAGTCGCACGCGAAAGTGGGGAACGGAATTTTTGAAAGAGAATGGAGTGTCTTAACACTAGGTTTTCTGGACTTGATTGAGGCATTGTGTGCTGAGTGGCGGAACTCAACACCGCGCTATGCTTTGTTACCAAATTCAGAAAATTATCCCTCTGCCTATGTGATTTATCTCTAGTTGCTCTTAGACTGACTAAATTAACTGACAGGTTAACCTAACCTAATTAAAGTATTCATACTTGTTATTTATGCAGTAAGTTGTATCCCGCATACGAGTATAGCAGGGTAGGCAGAGGGAACCTGAGAATCTAGTGTTAAGACACTCCGTTCCCCACTTTCCGCTGAAATGAGGCATTGCGTGCTGAGTGGCGGAATTCAACGCCGTGCTTTGCATTGTTACCAAACCCAGGAAATGAAAATACTAAACTTTTACATTTCCTGGAGTGGGAATCGAACCCACAACCAGTCGCGCTTACAGTCGCACGCTTGTGCCTCTGCGCCACGACAGGCGTTAACTAAAGTATTCATACTTTTTAATTTAAATATTCAAATAGATATTTTTACTTTCGTTTGTGTTATAAAAGTTATAAAGTAAAATTTACTGGACGTATATTTTGTAAGCGTGACGATATGATATATACGGCAAAAAGTTAATAGTTTTTTCAACGATTTCAAATAATTTATTGTCCTGTAGGCTTTTGATTAAATACTTTTGTGGGTTCCGTATTAAAAATTATTATATTTACAAAATTTCTAAATCGAATATTGCTGTCAAACGCCTGTCGTGGCTCAGAGGCACAAGTCTAGTGCTAAGGCACTCCATTCTCTTTCAACAATTCCGTTACCCACTTTCCGCCGAATTGAGGCATTGCGTGTTGAGTGGCGGAACTCAACGCCGCGCTTTGTCTTTTTACCAAACCCAGGAAATGAAAATACTAAATATTATTTTTAAAAAAATATTTTTCTGGAGTGGGAATCGAACCCACAACCTGTCGCGTTTACGGTCGCACGCTTGTGCCTTTGCGCCACGACAAGCGTAATAAGATAATATTATATTGATAAATTAGAGTAAAAAATGTAAAGCTAAAAAAACATTTTTCTTTTTTTTAGATTCACGCTGTATCCCGTATTTTGCAAGGTAGGCAGAGAGAACCTGAGAACCTAGTGTAAAACATTCCGTTCTCTTTCAACATTTCCTTTCCCCACTTTTCGCCGGATTAAGGCATTGCGTGCTGAGTGCTTTTGCCTGAAGTAAATCCATGCAAGGAACTTCTTTTTTTACAAAATACCGATTTTTCTTGTATGAAATTATCGCTAATAGTAAATATATTCCTAGTACGGAACCCATGTACGAAAAATAAACGTACTTAGCTTTTTATCTAAACAATTGATAGATGACCCTAATATATCACGTACCAAAAACTATTCAATTTCATTTTGACTTATAGATTTATATAAATAGTGTTGTTATAAAATTTATATTTTATTTGCAATATTTAAAGAAGTGTGAAGAAAAAACTTTGGATCCCTTTTTACGTAAAATACGCGGGCGAGGAGCATGAAACTTGGCACACTTATAATTTATATAGCGAAGGAGTGGAGAATCATAATATATTTTTAAATTAATCCATAAAAAGTTTATTAAATTAATAAAATAAATGTTACACACACTACCATGGTTTGACATCCATGTTTATATAAAGTGACATATACGTCACTACGCAATGCGTTATTAACGCATTTACGGGGACACTAGTATATAAAAATAAAGGTGTCCCAAAATTAACCTGGGTTTGACTTTGCCGCCATTTGCTTGCTATTATATTCATTCTTCATTCGCTATGAAAGACTAAAAATGGAATTTTCTATTTAATTCAAATCTTGCGTTAATTTTGGGACACCCTATATTTTAAGGGAATTATCTTATTATTAGCCGACTTCAAACACAGAAGAAAGTTCTCAATCCAACTGTATTTTATTATATGTGTTACTACATAGCTTTTTATTGGGTGAACCTGTTCTTTATGAATTGTTTTCACTATAATTGAAGTTGGAAGAAGAATAATAGGCTAGGCTAGAGCACAAGAGAGCACAAGTGAGCGATTGTACTACAACAGGTCATGGGTTCGCTATCCACTCCAAGAAATGTAAAAGTTTTAGTAATTTCATTTTTCCTGGGTTTACTAATAAGGCAAGCGACGCGGCGTTGAGCTCTGCCACTCAGCGCAATGCCTTAGTTCGGCGGAAAGTGGGCAACGGAGTGTCTTAACTACTAGGTTCTAAAGGTTCCTTCTGCCTACCGTGCTCTGTATCTTTACCTGAAGCTAAAAAATGATAATTACTGTGTGCTGTATAATATATAACTTTTGAAAACAAAATACCGCTTTGAAAATATACGCATGAACAAAGTTTACCATACAACTATTTAAACTTAAAATATATTAAGGCAATGTTTTACAAGTTAGTAGAAAATTCTCAGAGAACAGAGTTCCACTTGATATCGTTTATTGCTGAAGTTAGTTTTATATATTAATAATAAATGTTTAAATGTTATGGAAAGTTATTAAATTTATTATAAATTGTGTTGAAAATATATTACATGTACGGCTTTTAGCTTCACGCTGTATCCCGCACATAGCAGGATAGGTTGAAAGAACCTAAGAACATATTGTTAAGACACTCCGTTCTCTTGATTTTTTTCTAATTGAGGCATTACATGCTGAATGATAGAACTTTGCCTTGTTAACAGAGTGAGGAAATGAAAATGTTAAATATATATGATTATATTCCTTGCAATGGGAATCAAACCCACAACTAGTCGCGTTTTGTTCGCGCTTGTATCTCTGCGCCAAGACTGGCCTCAACATATTTGTGTTAGCATATTAAGTAATTAATTATTTGTTGTGACTATTTTGGATTTGTAGGTTCCTTGGAGACTAGAGAGGAGCACTAATAGAGGATTTCTCGGTTTTTTTAAGAGAATAGAAAAAAACACGAAATTAGATTTCATAGTCCACGTAAATAAAGCCACGGACGGGGTACATGTAGCACAGAATAAGATTCGTTCAATAATTTTAGTGTAATTATTGATGGTAAGAAAATTTGTATTTCCCCATGGATTTATTATTATATATAAACTAATAAAGTAACTTCCTGCCATATAACTAACATCCGGTTATATTATTGTATTACAAAATATTAGGATAATAATTTGATTGTTTCCTTAACCGACTTCAAAAAAGGAGGAGGTTCACAATTTGACTGCATTTTTTTATACGTGTAACAGCATAACTATTTACTAGGTGAACCGATTTTTATAATTTTTTTTTACAATATATGATAGCTAGTTCTTTTGATGCGGTCCAATTGAAATTAGTTAAGATCTGACAAGTAGTTTTTGAGTTATTCGTAATAATTATACTTTTTAGTATTTTATTTTAAAGAGGTTTTCTTATTTTAATAAAAAAACTTATTTACCATTCAATTTAAATATTTAAAAATTTAATAGAAGCAAAACAAGTAGAAAATAAGTCATAACTTAAAAATGAGACCATCATGCAATGACAGGACGGTCACTGTCTAATTGTAAGCGCGATCATTACAGAATGATTATATTTCTTACTGCTCTCTCAAAATACGGTCGATGTAGAGTTGTGGAGCTCAACCCCATACTTTATTGTCCCACAAATAATGTGCCAAAATGGTCCACATATATGTAAAAGCTTCACACTTTATCCTTGCCTAACAAGGAACTCCGTAGCGAGAATCATACTACTAGACCAACGAGCCGAAAGAGCTTTGTTTGGTGGTAGTAGGTTCGTCCCTCGTCTGGCTCGCGACCACTATCATGTCAAAGACGAACCGACAAATATCTTATGATGTGTTCCGTTTCGATGGCATGTAAGCCAGGTTTTTCCCTTTCCCACCCATCCTTTCCTCAAAATGTGGTGGTTCTGATAGAGGACTACTACATAGTACGCCCCTTCCATCTGATTCTTCTAGGTTGGCCACGCATTTACAACATCTCTGGTGTTTTAGATGTCCATGGGTGAAAGGTAACCACTTACCATCAGGTGGTCCTGCTGCTCGTTTGCCATCCGTTATCCATAAAAAAAAGAAACAAGGAACTCAGAGTGAACCTAGCGTCAAGACATTCCGTTAGCAGCTTTCCGCCTACATATATGTATATTGTATATATTATGTTATTTCGTTACCAACTAAATGTTCCGAATAGATAACGTACTCGTATAGTAGTATAGCAGAGCTTTCTGCTTCAATTAACTTTCTAGTTGCAAACTTTCGCATACACCATTCATAGTAGTCTCTAGTTCGCAAGAAATTAAACTGAGCTAGATCAAATTAGGGGATTTGATGATTTTATAATTTATTATCATGTGTATAAAAGAAGAAAAAATCTTTTTCTTCTTTTTTTTTCATTGATTTTAACTTCACACTGTATCCTACATATAGCAGGGTAGGCAGAGAGAACCAGAGAACCTATTATTAGGACACTCCATTCTCTTTCAATAATTCCGTTCCCCACTTTCCGCCGAATTGAGGCATTGTGTGTTGAGTGGCGGAACTCAACGCCGCGCTTTGCCTTGTTACCAAACCCAAGAAATGAAAATACTAAATTTTACATTTCCTGGAGTGGGAATCGAACCCACAACCTGTCGCGTTTACAGTCACACGCTTGTGCCTCTGCGCCACGACAGGCGTGATTTTTCGCAGTTTTTCCTATTCCTACTCATTCTTTCCCCAGAATATGCTGGTTCCGATAGCGGACAGCCGCGGCCACTACATTGTCAACATAAAAAAAAACAAGACACACACACATAAAAAATACAGTAGAATTAAGAACCTCCTCTTTTTTAAATCAGTTAAAATCGTATTCCTACAAATTAAATAAAAAAAAAAAAAATTTAGCTAAGTTTTATTAAAATCATACACGTAAAGGTTCACACAGCACGTCCGCAAAGTTAGTTTAATTTAAAATAAAAATTAATGTTACCAGTTCAAAACGAAATAAAAAGCGTTTTAGAGTACTCGAAAAAGAGGTTGAGAGGTGAGCTGACTGTCCTGGTTTGAGGACTGCTTTATTTAGTGTAGACTAATATTTTTGTTTATTCGTTTTTTTTTTTTTTTATTTTTTTTTAACTTCACGCTGTATCCCGTACATAGCAGGGTAGGCAGAGGGAACCAGAGAACCTAGTGTTAAGACACTCCATTCTCTTTCAACATTTCCGTTTATACGTAAATTAATAATAATGTAAGAAAACCATAGTGGTGCAATAGAGTATTGGACTGTCAATGAGATGGTTATGGCTTCACGCTGTATCCCGCATATAGCAGGGTAGGCAGAGGGAACCTGAGAACCTAGTGTCTAGTGTTAAGACACTCCATTCTCTTTTAACAATTCCGTTCCCCACTTTCCGCCGGATTGAGGCATTGCGTGCTAAGTGGCGGAGTTCAACGCCGCGCTTTGCCTTGTTACCAGACAAAGGAAA
>JAKGSA010001735.1:25302-40704 GCA_033558755.1 Philaethria dido | reverse complement strand
AGAAAAAATATATTTCTTACTATAGTAAGAAATATATTTTTTCTTATAAGAAGCCAGACCACTCTCAGAAGTAAGTACGATTCTTTTCATCAATAAAATAATACTTTCTTCTGATATTGGTAAAAGTGACGTACATCTCAATATTAGTTTAGTCTAGTTCGATCTAGAGATCGAAAAAAGAGTAATTGAAATTTTAAGCAAAAAGAAAACAGACTTTATATAACATAAAAAAAAATTACTAAACATTTAAATTATTACAAATAACTCAAAAACTACTTATCAGATCTTAACAAAATTTAAATGGGACCACCATTAGAAACAATAGTTGTCATATAAAAAAATAATCATCAAAATTGGTACCCCCAGTAAAAAGTTATGTCCTCCTATTTCCTTGTAAGTGGGTTATAAAAAATTAAATACACATAAAAACCAAGTCATTATTCATAACGATATCAAAACAATACAAATACCTAACAACAAATCCATTGAACCGTCCGGTCATACAACATTAAACAAAACCTTATAATGTACCGTCAATCATATTACAAACACAATTTACTCTTGTATGAGACGTCCATTTAAGCTATCATTATGAAAGCTATCGTACAATCAATGGGCAATAACTTGAAGGATGAATATCCTCGATAGGGAACTTAAAGGAATGATTGACAAGATAATGTTGGTTCGAAAGCGTATAAATAAGGTTACGTCAATATAGGCATATTGGATGAGAAGTAAAGAATAATCTAACAATTTCCGACTTTGTTGGATATTTTAGACGGATCTAATTGTACAAAATGGGACGATTTTTCGCTAAAGAACAAGGAATGTCTTTATTTTAAGTGCATATATACATAGCTTCACGTTACGTATAGCAGGGTAGGCAGAGGGAACCTAGTGTTAAGACACTCCGTTCCGCACCCTCCGCCGAATCGAGGCATTGCGTGCTGAGTGGCGGAACTCAACGCCGCAGTTTGCCTTGTTACCAAACCCAGGAAATGAAAAATTCCATTTCCTGGAGTGGGAATCGAACCCACAACCTGTTGCGTTTACAGTCGCACGCTTGTGCCTCTGCGCCACGACAGGTGTTATTATTTATTATTTATTTACGTGAAATGTGGGAAATGGTTTATTATATTAATAAGTGATTCGTAAATCCATTAACGTGTAAAATATGCGTGTATCTCATTTTAAGCAAAATTGTACGTCAAATGCAATCTACTGTGTAGATTCTTTATTTTATTAACTTAATATATTTGCAATGCATAATTAAAAATAAATTATGAATTTCTGCACTTCTTCTCCATATAAACTTTAATTATACCAAATTTCACACCCCCCATCCAACATAATTTTGATAAAAATGGGTCCAAAGTTATTCCTTTATACCTACATAGCAATAAAGTAATACGTCACAATAGACCCTTATAAGGTGAAATTTATTAATTTGTTTGTTGTATAAAATAACAATAAGTACCTAATCTCCATAATACCTTGGTAATTGGTTCATCTATTACACAATACCTACGTAACTAAGCTCAATAAAATGCACTTGTATCACGTGTTATTTTACGTAGATATCTAAGTCTGTTGATTTAAATATAATTCCACATATGATAACGATATTAATACGCATAATAATAAGTTTGGTGGTAGGAGGTTCGTCCTCCGTCTGGCTCGCGACCACTATCATGTCAAAGACGAACCGCTAAATATCTTATGATGTGTTCCGGTTCGATGGCATGTAAGCCAGATTTTCCCCTTTCCCACCCATCCTTTCCCCAAAATGTGGTGGTTCCGATAGCGGACTACTACATTATCCTCCCCTTCCGTCTCTATCCTCTAGGTTGGCAACGCATCTACAACATCTCTGGTTTTGTAGGTGTCCATGGGCGAAGGTAACCACTTACCATCAGGTGGTCTTTCTGCTCGTTTGCCATCCGTTATCAATAAAAAAAAAAAAAAAATATATAAGTATAACGCTTTGATAGAACAGAAAATACGTGTAATAAAACACCAGTTGTAACCCGTTCAGGTCACGAGTTCTTATCACGCATAGACGTCCACGCTTTTTATTGTGTCTTGTTTAAGACAAAAGGTAAGCAAGTTGTTTTTAGTATGGACATGAGATATTTTTTAAAATGTGAAATTTTCATTCTGGTCACTCATATAATTAGTATTAATATAAGTTACCCTTAAACAGAAATCAATATATGCCACTAAGAAATGTAATTATTAAGCTATGATGTTATTAACGCAGTAATAAAAAATATTGTAAAAACGACAGGTAGTGGGTTCGATTCCCACTCCAAGCAAATGGAATTTTTCATTTCCTCGCTTTAGTGACAAGGCAAAGCGCGGCGTTGATTTCCACCACTCAGCACGCAATGCCTCAATTCGGCGGAATGTGGGGAACGGAGAGTCTTAGCACTAGGTCCCCTCTGCCTACCCTGCTATATGCGGGATACAGCGTGAAGCTATGTAATGTAAGCTATGATGATAACCTAAGTTTATAAATAAATTGTTTCATAGATAAAGAAAGACAGAAATAAAATTCTACTAATATCTATCTATCGTCAACGCGTAAGCACGAGAATGGTAAAAGTAGTGTAGTCATTCACATTCACTTCTCTGTTTATTCACTGTATATAACATATGTTGTCAACAACAAAATAATGATCTTGGATATAACAAAACAAATAAAGGTAGTTCTCACGAAATGTCCAAATATTGTATAAAAATATATAAAGAAAAATCATTAAATTGTCAGTTTATTTCATGGTACATAAGTTGCTAGGCTTTGCTAAGAAAGTGGTACCCAGAATATTGTAGTTTTCAAGCAATTATGTGGGTATCCATAAAAACCACCCATAAACATTTATACTAAAAAGTAAACAAAAAAAAAAGTACTTACATTAAAGAAATGTGGCCTCAGCCTTCCTATAGTATACTTGGCGACATCAGTGGTCAGCTGCTGGCAGGCGCATCCGAAGAGGAACACACCTATCACACGATACGCCTCCCACACCCAGGCTGGTACTTCTTTACCAAGTATTACTCTTGATCTTCCCCCTCTGTAGTCTCGCAGTCTGATCCACTCGGTGAGGCACATCTGTGAAAAGAATATTGTTTGTATATTTCCAACTAGCTGTTTCACGACTTCGTTTGTATTGTTAGATCGTCGAATAACCGACAATTTATTGTTCTTCAACTGTCGATACCAAAGTGAGTCTTTCCTTGCAAATCCCCGTCGTAGGAAATGTCACTTATTAATCGAATATTTTACAAAGAGGAGGTATATGATATTTTAAATAATCTACGTGTTTATAATAGACTACTCATAGACTTATGACTTATATATAGCTATCAGTCTGGACTATAAAATCTAAAATCCTGGCGTTTTCTGTTTTTATAGGAATTTTGAAGCCAGTAAGGGATAGAGAGAAGCCAGTGGTAGTGCGTTTATGTACAGTTAAAATTGGCCCCTTGGCCACAACTTGGGTCACAAGTCGCAGACAATGCACCAATCTCCTCTCTCTACAACGCAATAAGCCTGGCACCCGTTCGGTGATACCATGAAATGCCAAAGAGTTTTTTCTAAGCCAACACCATAGTGGAGAGTCAGACAGTCCTAACGGCTACAATTTAAACGTTACAGTGGCATTTGTTATGCGTAATCAATAAATATCTTATTTTAATAAATATCTATTTATTATCCAAATAAACATATTATTACATGCAAGCAGATTACTGGTTCTTTGAACACTAAATTACGTATGATTAATCACTATGAGTCTCTTCTTATATGCTGAAAAAAGGTCAAGTCATTAATTAACTTCTCGACACCTCGTTAAAATATGATAATTGCATTTTGCCAATTTTGTATGCAGAGTTAAAATTAAATTGCTTAAAAAGAGCTATAAAAACGACAAATTGCACTTTCATTATTTGGATTTCCATAGCGAATACAATTACGAAAGTTCAATTTGTCGATTTTGTCGATTCAATGCATCTATTGATGTACTTAATAATATTAACTAAGTAGGAATCGAAAATGTCATTATATTGATTACGATAACATATTTAATAAGCCTGTCGTAGCGTAGAGGCACTAGCGCTTGACTGTAAACGCGACAAAGTGTGGGTTCAATTCCCACGCAAGGAAATTAAATTATTAAATAACATTGACTATTTTCATTTTCTCGCTCTGTTATCGAGGCAAAGCGCGGCGTTGAGTGCCGCCACTTAGCACGCAATGCCTAAATGTGGCGGAAAAATAGGCAACAAAAATGTTAAAAGAGAACAGAGTGTAGTTCCCTCTACCTACGCTGTCATGTGCGGGATACAGGGTGAAGCTAAAAAAATTGGTATCCTGATTTTCACTTTTCTATGAAATAATAACTAATAGATATACAGCGCATATGAGATTCAAAGTTTCAAGTAAAAAATATCGGTGTGATATTTAAATAATTGCTTTCAAGTCATAACACTTACACAATTATATCATTTGGCATATATCGAAAATGAAATTGTCGAAAATAATCGAGGTTAGACGTACATTGAATGTAACCTCTACGTACGAAAGCTGTAACCTTTAAATATAAAAGTTGAAGGCAAATTTACGATGAAAAGTTAAAAAAAATAAAACATACATACATACATAGGTTCACGCTTTATCCCGCATATAATAGGGTAGGCAGAGGGAACCTAGTGTTAAAACACTCCGTTACCCATTTTCCGCCGAATTGAGGCATTGCGTGCTAAGTGGCGGAACTCAACGCCGCGCTCTGCCTTGTTACCAAACCCAGGAAATGAAAAATTCCATTTCTTGGAGTAAATAAAAGGAAAATAAAATTTGATTTTTTTTTATATCTGTCAGTTTAAATATTATTATGAGATCAAAACCCATAAACTTTGAAGAATTTTTAGTAGTCCTAAACATTATTAAGCTATGCTTCGGAATAATTAAACATAAAAACCACCAGTGTGATGATTTCTGATAATATCTACAATACAAATACTACAAATCTAAAATAAGGATATTATTGAACGACATTCTCATATTTAAATGACCTAAATAAATAGGTGTCTAGGTATACCACGTAATAACATAACCGAATATCATTTTGGACCACTCTTTTATCGCTTAATTAATTTTACAGGTAATTTTAGCCTCATGTTTTTCACGTACAGCAGAGTAGGCCTAGGAAACCAAGTTCCAAGGCAATCCTTGAAACTTTCTGCAACCGTCGCGCGAATACCCTACATAGTATGTAGAGTCACGGCACTCAACACCGTGTTTTGCTTACCAAAGCGGAAATACTAAATTAATTAGTATTTCCTAAATTAATTTGAATATAACGCCTGTCTTGGCGCAGAGGCACAAGCGTGCGACTGTAAACACGATAGGTTGAGGGTTCGATTCCCACTCCAGGAAATGTTAGTATTTTCACTTCCTGGGTTTGGTAACAAGGCGTTGAGTTCCGCCACTCAACACGCAATGCCTCAATTTGGCGGAAAGTGGGGAACGGAATTGTTGTAAGAGAACGGAGTGTCTTGACATTAGGTTCTCAGGTTCTGTCTGCCTACCCTAGCCTGCTGATACAGCGTGAAGTAAAAAAAAAATTGAATATAGTATTCCCCTGAGTGACATCGAATCCAGAACCAATCACGTTTACAGTCGGATGCTCTTTCACTACGCCACAATGGCTTTAACGCTTAATATCTTAAATACTATTATTACGTCATTCAAAGTAATAAAATTACATAATAGATTGAGCAGTTCATATAACGACGACAAATCAATATGAACCTCGCATGTAATAATATCGAAATGCAAATGTATCGACGTATATCGCATATATGGCTATACAAGGCCATCGTAATTGTAGGACAATGTTGTGCAATAAGTAGAAGATTAAAATTATAGTAAATATTAATTTTACATTTCATGTCTAATATATTTCTAAATATTTCTAATATCCGCTCTTAGAGACGTCAATTAGCATTTAATTTATTTAGTTATTTGGCACTTTGCGGTGATTTAAATGGGGCCTTTCTCTAAATATATATCTATATAACAGCCGTATAGCAGAGTACACAAGAGCAGAGACACAAAGACAAAAAAATTTAAATATCATCATTCCCCTGAATAAAATCGAACCTACAACCAATCGCGTTTACATTTCGCCACGATGGCCTCTATGGTACGATGTATACGCTACAGAATACTTGAATTTCATATATAAATAGTGTTTTGCATGTATTATGAGTCTGAAGATAAAAGAAAGAACGCCTGTCGTGGCGCAGAGGCACAAGTGTGCGACTGTGAAGCGACAGATTGTGGGTTCGATTCCCACTCCAGGATATGGAATATTTCATTTTCTGGGTTTGGTAACAAGGCAAAGTACGGCGTTGAGTTCCGCCACTCAACACGCAATGTCTCAATGTGGCGGAAAGTGGGGAACGGATTTGTTGAAAGAGAACAGAGTGTCTTAACACTAGGTTCTCAGGCTCCCTCTGCCTACCCTGCTATATGCGGGATACAGCATGAAGGTAAGAAAAAAAGATAAAAAAATAAAAAAAGTAAGTGTGAATTCAAACATTGACATGTTATTTAAGTACAAAAATAAATACTTGCGTTAAGTGCTTATATTTAACATGTAAAACAAACTAAATTTATTTTTCACGCCATCCCTTAGACTACATTGTTTAAAATACGTGTTCTGCATGCTAAGAGCATGAATTGGTAATACCGTCACATTGTTTACGATTGACTGTTAAGAGAATGTTAGGAAAATTTATATTATATGCTGTTTGTTGCAGAAAGGCAAATAACGTAGTAGCATGGTATAAAGAATTACTTAATATCATCATTATATAAATATACATACATACATACATACATACATAGCTTCACGCTGTATCTCGCATATAGCAGGGTAGGCAGAGGGAACCTAGTGTTAAGACACTCAGTTACTCACATTCCACCGAATTGAGGCATTGCGTGCTGAGTGGTGCAACTCAACGCCGCACTTTGCCTTGTTACCAGATCCAGGAAATGAAATTCCAATTCCTGGAGTGGGAATCGAACCCACAACCTGTCGCGTTTACAGTCGGACGCTTGTGCTTCTGCGCCACGACAGGTTATATAAATATGTGTGGGAAAAACTTTAGATCACTTTTTATAAAAACTATATATATGAAGAAATGCACAAAATCAATATTTTTTATAATAATGTATCAGAAATATATTAATTTACAAAACTAAATAATACGCACACGACACAACACAAAATTGTATAAGTTGACATGTACCTAAGGAAACGTGTATTTCATACGTAAATGGTTCTACGAGTAACAATTAAAGTAATTTTTAGATTCTACAGTATGAATTTGTCCAATTTTGATAAAAAAATCTTCCCATTTTGTCCTGTCTCTAGTGATTTTTTGTGACTTACTCATGTTTTAATAGTAAGTTAGATACCAATACATTAATATCGCATCAGCTAACTCGACTTTCGTGGAAAATTTTTGAAGCAGTTTGTTTAACAGTTTCTCGGTGTGGTTTGCAAAAATATCATCACTATTTTGTGCCTTAATGGTCAAACACACCGCAAAACCGCACATCTCTACGTGTGCCGTAAATTTTGCGTATGTTTGAAGTGTTTTATGTAAAGTTTACTCAGATGTCTAATATAAAAAGAAATATATATATATATATATATATATATATATTAGTTTTACGCTGTATCCTAGACATAGCGGGGTAAGAAGAGGGATAATGAGCGCTTTGATTTTCGCGATTATTACTCATATTAAGTTTAACTATTTTAACCGGATTAATCGCGTATATTTTAGTATTCGAAAATAGTTTGATTGAATGTAAGAAGAGGGAACCTGAGAACCTTATCTTGAGACACAGCGTTCTCTTAAGATTTCCTTTTCGACATATTGAGGCATTGCGTGATGAGTGGCGGAACTTAACGCCGTTCTTTGTTTATAATAGTTACCACAGTGAGGAAAATATGTTCACTCCCTGGAAACGGAACCCCTATTACTCAGTCAGTGTTCACCTACAGGCATATTTTTAATGCTGGCTCATAGCCTATGCAGATTGTGGAATACATTTCGCATAATGACAGAAGTCATACTTCATTACACAGTGATCGTCCTATATAGATTGTTTGAGACCGAGTTCGTCATTGGCCTTATATTAAATTCTATTGAAATCATAAACATTATTTATAAGTAAATTTTAATCTAAAGCTTCATAGTTTATCTCGCATAGCACGGCAGATAGAGTGAACCTAGTGTCAAGACACTCCGTTGGCCTGTTTATTTTATTTAAATAGAGATTTGAATTTCAAATATTTAATAATGGCGATCACTATGGTGTTTCGTTTTGAAAATTTTGATAGAAAGAAATATTTAGAAATAAATAAAAAGAAATCACACGTTCCTACTAAAATATGTAATTTTAAGTTACTCGTAATCGTAGGATATACATATAATTTTATATAAAAAAATCTATACTTTCAGTTAAATTAAATATATGCATATAGACAAAAACTATAATCGTATATTTATTTATGTTAATTATTTTTGTTATCAAGCAAAAAGCAAAGCGCGGCGTTGAGTTCCACCACTCATTTCGGCGGAAAGTGAGAACGGAGTGTCTTAACACTAGCTTTACTCTGCCTAACCTAACTCTGCTATAAGCGGGATATAGCGTGAAGCTATGTGTGTATGTATCAAACAATATTATGGAATTGCCTTAAAAAATAACTAGGTATGTTATAATCATTAGTGAAACTACGGCATTTAGCATGTTTTCAGGTACAGTAACAATTATCTATATCCATTTCCTTATCATTGTTATTATCACGTTGGCACTTACTAATTTTCAAATATTTACTAGCTTATGACAAACATAAATGATTCACTATATGATGTAGATATTGAAATAAAAATTATCAGTATGTAGATTTTTACGATATTCTGCTATGAATCACGTTAAAAAAACATTTTATTAAATTACTATTATACATACATACGCTTCACGCTGTATCCCGCATATAACAGGATAGGCAGAGGGAACCTAGTGTTAAGACACTCCGTTCTCCACTTTCCGCCGAATTGAGGCATTGCGTGCTGAGTGGCGGAACTCAACGCCGCGCTTTGTTATGTTACCAAATCCAGGAAATGAAAAAATCCATTTCCTGGAGTGGGAATCGAACCTACAACCCGTCGCGTTTACAGTGTGTGACTGTACCTCTGCGTCACGACAGGCGTTTCTGTAAATTACTGAAATATGAAATTTAATCTCCTTATTAGTAACTTAAACAATAAACAAAGTATAATCATGATATTACAGTATTTTTATCTTTACGCATTTCCGTCATATGTCGTTTGGTTGTTGTTTCTATTTTGGCGGAAGCAAACGTCATGTTTTATCTATGCGGGAAAACTAGCTGTTTTAAACATAGACCTTTTCAGTGTATGTGGATTATATAATTTTGTTTTAGAAAGCAGGGCAGCCTAGGGAGGGAAGGAAATCAACCACACGGTTCGTTTTGTCTACCAAAACGAAGAAATGAAAAAAATAAAATAAAATAAATAATATCTTTATTGGACCAAAAGTAATGTAATACCGTAACCAGATACATAGTATGATCTCCTTACTTTTATTGTTGTTACACTAGTATTTATTAACTCTGGTACCCATTATAAGATTTAACTTGTGGTATGGGTACCAGCGCTAAAGTAAAATGTAATACAATTCTGACCGATGATCAATTTATGGATCGATTGATAAATTATATTGACTTACTATTTTAAAACTTGTTTAACGTAAGATATATTTATCATCACTTCCATATTGTATAATTTCAAACATTTCTGAACAATTGAACTGGGTATCAACAAGGAATATTGGTATTTCTATATAAAAAATTTAGATACAGTAATGATGAAATAGGAGTATTTTAACTGATATACCTCTCTATTGAAGTATTCGTCAGAAGGATAATATCAGTAAATAACAGCATCAATGATGTCTACAAGCTACTTATTTATATGCAAATCGAGACAAGAACACATTGCATAAACTCGTGTCACAGCTTAACGTAAAGGCGAATATATTTTTTTTAAAGAAATATATCAGATAAGTAAATGTTATAGGATGTTTGATAAGCTATACTAGGCATAATTTAATATTTATATTATATTACTGCTAAAGCCTGACACTACTCTAAATAGTTTCGTTAATATGTGGTTCACCAATCATTCAAAAACGTAAAGATAATGATAAATTTTAAGATGTCTTAAGTCAAAATTCAATTGCATCGGTGAGTGCAGAAACACTGTAAGTTAAGATCTTCAAATTTTGGTGGTTTCTCTACTCAACACGCATCTTGCTTTTCTAGGCTAGTTTAAATCGATTACGAATTTTTACATTTTTTGTGACTTACGTTATTTCTGCACTCACCCATTCATTCAATTATATAATTAATATTTTAACAAAAAAAGATATCCGTCATCAAATAAAATGCACTAAAAAGTAACATTATTACGAATAACTCAAAAACAACTCACCAGATATTAGCTAAATTCCTATGGAACCATATGAAAAGCCTATAAAAGAAGAATCATGATAATAGGAAATTCCCACTCTAGGAAATGTAAAATTTAGTATTTTCATTTTTATTTAGTATTTTCATTTCTGGTAACAAGGCAAAGCGCGGCGTTGAGTTCCGCCACTCAGCACGCAATATGCCTCAATTCTGCGGAAAGTGGGGAATGGAATTGTTGAAAGAAAATGGAGTGTCTTAACACTAGGTTCTCTGGTTCCCTCTGCCTACCCTGATATATGCGGGATACAGCGTGAAGATTAAAAAAAATGATAATAGGGTCAACCAGTAAAAAAATTATGCGGCTTAAAAATTATGCTTCTCTTGAAATCCTTCAAATAAATTCTAAAAATTCACATAAATTCGATTTAAAAGAATTATTTTACGATTAATATAATAATAATCCAGTTAATATAAACAAAGAGTCGACAAGGCGCTTTTGAGTTTTACTTACAATCGTGTACTTAAAGACTACCAAATATGTTCATTTAATTACTATTTTTTTAGTTAACTTGCCGAAATTATATTTTTTACATACGTCTGTACTTACATGTTAAAATATTGTTATAATATTTGTGGTAATACTGAATACAATTGTCTATATTCTTTTTAAGCTTCACGCAGTAGCACATATATGGCAGCACATAGCAGGGTAGGCAGAGGGAACTTGAGAACCTAGTGTTAAAACACTCCATTATCATTGAACAATTCCGTTCCATAATTCCGTGGGTAACAGAATTGTCTAAATACATGATGTATTTAAACATCATATATTAATAAATATTCCTGCATAGTTATGGATTTTACGTTTTTAGACAAAGAAACAGCGATATATGAACAAAAGTGCTACTTTCCATTTATTTTAGGGATATTCTGCGTTAACCGGCGGAGCTTAACGCCACGTTTTATCTAACTATGCCGGTAAGCTCTAGAAAGTAAAGAAACAAAGGATATATTTTTTTAGGAACTTCCTGCTTTGGAAACTGCGGATAATAAAATTAAAATAAGTGAATTATAGTGGAGAACAGTTGCTTTTTATAGACAGTAAACACCAAAAAGCAATAAATGCCACTACATCTATTCACAGTGAACAGAATAGATAGTTATTTAGGTATATAGCCATCATAAATAAAGGAGTCGGAGACAAGTCTTGGTGTTACATTGTAAAATTTGTGGTATTTTTCTATAATTAAAGAGAAGCAATTCAATTCGGCGGAAAGTGGGGAACGGAGTGTCTCAACACTAGGTTCCCTCTGCCTAGCCTGCTATATGCGGGATACAGCGTGAAGCTATGTATGTATGTAAAGAGTAAATTGAAATAAAAGTGAATATACGTTCATTTAAATTTTAATAAGTTTTAATTTGAAAAGGAAGAAAGTTTTTTTTCAATACTATACATTTATATCAAGTAGGGTATTCCTTTTTTGACAGACTATTTTTTTTACTATCTCAAGGTATCAACTCAGTTCACCCCGCTCGAATTTGAGACATTGCGTGTCGAGTTGCGGATCTCATTATGACACTCCGTTCTCTTATAACAATTCCGTTCCCCACATTCCGCCGAATTGAGGTATTGCGTGCTCAGTGGCGGAATTCAACGCCACGCTTTGCATTGTTACGAAAGCCAGAAAATGAAAATACGAACTTTTCCTGGAGTGGGAATCGAATTCACAACTTGTCGCGCACCCTTGCGCTTCTGCGCCACGACAGGATATACAATGTCTATATAAGTTACAATATTTCATCATTAAAACTTACTATTATTTTAAAATTACACACACCACCAACAATCCTTAACCACTAATTTCGACTTAATCCATTAAAAAAACCAGCTAAATCCACCCAAAACATTGAAAAACCATACAAAACAAAAATCAAAGACTATAAACGAAAAGAAATGTCAAACGAATTAAAAGCTATAAAAATAGAAGCAATAAGAACTATAAGTAACTCTTATTTACGACTGAGAACGTATATTGGTACGAACTACGACGTGAGGGCGAGAAAGGATTACCGTTTAGACGCGACAACATAAATAAGGATCTCTCGGCTATTCCTGTGGTGATACATGGAAATAGAACTATTGAAATGAAATTTTATTTTTCGATTTGTTGCGTTAATAGATATTGTTTTGTGTTATTTTTAAGTTTATTTAGTTAGGCGTTGAGTTCCATCACTCAGGACGCAATACCTTAATTCGGCGCAGAGTGGGGAACGCAAGAGAACGGAGTGTCTTAACACTAGATTCTCGGGTTCCTACTCTGCTTTGTGCGAGATACTATGTGAAGCTGAAAAAAACAGTACTAGATACTTGTGCCGGGTCACAAAATTGATTTACTTTTAACACTGTTTTAATTATCGTTGATACTGTTTTACAAAAATATTCTGATGTACAATTAAATATAAATATTATTTTTTTCCTTGATTTAGAATAATATGAGTTAAAGATATTTATGGACTTTTAAAGAGGTTTTTGAATTCTTTTACCTTAAAGCAGGATTGATTGAAAAAGTTAATAATAAATCACATCCTTATGCAATTTCCGCAGTATAAATTATTAGTGACGAAACTACACTTTGAATAACCAGACCAGTTGACCTGACCATAAAGGAATTATTTTAACAACTACCGTCTTATAGGTAAATTTTGTTGATATTTAAAAATTGTTAATGTACCAGCATCATCAATATAATGTTAAAATGTAAAAAAACTTCATATAGTTTTTGCGAACGGAGGAGTAATATAGTTAGCATAATTATAGTTTATATAGACAAGAAGTGCAGAAAACCAACATTATTTACAAAAAGCTTTTAAAATAGATTAAATAGACGAAATAAACATTAGACGAAAATAATAAAAATATTTTCCAATTATTTTCTACATCTTTTCAATAAATTAGTGGCGAAATTCACTAGCAGATTACAGATACTAAAAAAAGATGTCGAAAAATATTAAGGGGTCATATTGCAAAAAAAAACAAGCTCACCAAAAATGTGAATGCTAAAGAAATAAAGGTCGCCAAATTTTAGAAATGAGATGGCAAAAAACCAACCTCAACGAAAACTTAATATCCTATGCCGTCGTCCACGTCGAACCCATATACACTGGCTTACTTATATAAAATTTTTATCCCTTGCCACTGCTACACATAATACAATACGTAAGTCTTACTCAATCAAATTTTAATTCAATACAAACAAACCCAAGGGAAAATAACAATAAAATTGCATACTAACGCCTGTCGTGACGCAGAGGCACAAGCGTGCGACTGTAAACGTGACAGGTTGTGGATTCGATTCCCACTCCAGGAAATATAAAATTTAGTATTTTCATTTCTTGGGTTTGGCAACAAGGCAAAGCGCGGCGTTGAGTTCCGCCACTCAACGCGCAATGCCTCCAGTCGGCGGAAAGTGGGGAACGGAATTTTTGAAAGAGAATGGAGTGTCTACACAATAGGTTCTCTGGCTCCCTCTGCCTACCCTGCTATATGCGGGATACAGCGTGAAGTTAAAAAAAAAGAATAAAAGCAAGCTCAGTGAAAATTTAACATCCTATGCCGTCGTCCAAGTCGAACCCATATATACCGGCTTACCTTTATAAAATTCACCCCTCGCAATGGCGAGGCAATGGCTACACATAATACAATACGAAAGTCTTACCCAATCAAATTTTAATTCAATACAAACAAACCCAAGGGAAAATAACAATAAAATTGCATACTAAATGCGACACGTCCATACAAATATTTAATTGCATAAGTCCCTATTTGTAATAGTAAAGCAAACCAGTGATTTACTTAACAGAATGACAAATATAAATAATATGGGTGATTTACGTACATTTGACATCGATTGCTCAACGCAAACATAGTGAGTATAGTGCTTGACATTAAACTGATAACCGTGAAATTTGCTGTACTGATAACAACCTTATTTTAAGATCGTGTGTTTATTACCTCATATCATCAAGTGTACTACTCATAGCATTATATTTCCAGATTGGTGGTCATTATGGCGCAGTGGGACAGTGTTTGACTGTAATCACTGGTTCGATTCCCATTTGGAAGAAATTTTGTTTAACTTCACGCTGTATCCCGCATATAGCGGAGTAGGCAGAGGGAACCAGAGAACCTAGTGTTAAGTCACTCCATTCTCTTCTAACAATTTCGTTCCCCACATTCCGCAGAATTGAGGCATTGCGTGTTGAGTGGCGGAACTCAACGCCGCGCTTTGCCTTGTTACCAAACCCAAGAAATGAAAATAGTAAATTTTACATTTCCTGGAGTGGGAATCGAACCCACAACCTGTCGCGTTTACAGTCGGACGCTTGTGCCTCTGCGCCACGACAAGCGTTAATTACATGATTACATTTAAATTATTTTCAATTTTTCTGCTTGGTAGGATAAAATACGGTTTAGAGTTGCGCTACTTAAAACGCATTGTTTCTTTGCCGCATTATCACTATCGTTGGCAGAGAGTGGATAACGGAGTGTCTTGACACTAGGTTCTCCCCGCGTCTTGCTATGCGGCAAAAGCGTGAATCTAAAGAAAAATATAGTTTCTAATATAACGATAAACATGGTATTACATAGTTGAGACACGTCTAGCGAATCTTATGAATTTAAATTATATTCAAAGGTGTATTTACAATGACAAGTGGCCCCGCTGGGGTTTATTTTTTGCACTGCCTTAGCACTATATATAACTTTATACAAACTAACTTTGCCAAAATTCGTACTTTTCTGTCCACATTTAGTAAAAAGCGATCGGAA
>JAKGSA010001735.1:9402-25197 GCA_033558755.1 Philaethria dido | reverse complement strand
GGACAATGTAGTAGTCCACTATCCGAACCACGACATTCTGGGGAAAGGATGGGTGGATAAGGAGAAAAACTAAATGTTTACCGAATTTACAGCAAAATGACTAACAAGCTAAATATAATGTATGTTATAAACCTATATATATATATATATATATATATATATATGTATACACGACAAAGAAAGACATATAATAATTTTATATTAAACAAAACAAGTCACACAAATATCACATATAGAGTATCACTTTAGCATTTCTCAAATATTCTTATCACATTCACATTTAGTGCAAATTCTGTTATTTAGTTAGAACTGCTCCTTAAAATACATCAGTATAATAAATCAATATTGAAACAAAAACACGACGTAACCTATTGTATTTTTAACTTAACTACACGTAGATATATATTTATATCAATAAAAGTTTTATGATTTATGTATACGAATATTAATTAAATTGCTATAATTATTAGCTTCACGCTGTATCCCGCACATAACAAGATAGGCTGGGGCAACCTGAGAACCTAGTGTTAAGACACTCCGTTCTATTAAGATTCTCCACTTGCCTATAATTATTACTAGTATATTTTTAATATGAAATTCAATACGAAAGCAGTAATTTTCTTTCTCCATATATCATCCAGTGTGATTCCACTGTCCTGACAAAAATAGCTTACGAAAGCTCTGGAACGCAAGTTGCTATATCTGTGCCAAATTTCATTAGTTCAGTTGGGTTCATTAATTTTACCAGAAAAGCTTCAAATGTATACATACGTGAAGCAAAAACTTTGTACCTCTTTTTACGAAAATTACGCGGTCGGAGGAGCATAAAATTTGGCACACTTATAGTTTATATAGAGAAGCAGTGCAGAATTATAATATTTTTTTTAAATAATGCATAAAAATATTAAATTAATAAAATAAATGTTTCACACACAACCTTGGTTTGACATCCATGTTTATATAAAGTAACGTATACGTTGCTAGGCAACGCGTTGTTAAGGCATCAAGTGGGGGCACTAGTATATTTAATTATAAAAGCAGCTTTTCGATTTCCCGGATAGGTGGGTTAAAAGAGATACATTCTCTCTTTTAACCCACCTATCCAGGAAATTCGCTATATAGTATAAGTGTGCCAACTTCCATGCTCCTCCGTCAGCGTATTTTTTGTAAAAAGGGGTACAAAGGTTTTGCTTCGCATATTAATATATAAATAAAATATTATTAGCGTAAAATGTAAAACTGAAATATTCATATAAAAATTTCCGCACATAAAACTGTTCTTCCATACGTTTATTACTAATTTAAAATAAATTTATTAACAAATTTCACTAAAATATAAAGCCATAAGAATTCTTACAATCATACTAAAACATAACTTAGTACTAGCTACGTCTGGAAAGCCGCAATCACCTTCTGTGAGAGGGTTATGTTGCAGAAGGAGACTGCTGGGCGAGAACGGGAGAGAGTAGATCCTGCTCACCAGAGACAACAGCGTCGACGCCGTGGTGGCGCTTCGCATCAATCTGGTCTCCTGGGCCCTGTATAAGCGGGCCTTAAAATTGATTATCCATTTGACCATGGCTATACAGAGCAGGGAATCTCTGTATTGTATGTAGGTTGTTCGATGACCGAATTAGTTGGCGCTAATATGGTTCGAGGGCAATTTAACCTTAAATGAGAGCTCCGCAGAGCAAGACACTTGAGAAGGGCAACGGATGCGGTTCAACCGATTTCCCGGGCCCTTCTGCTATGTCGAGGACGGCAACCGCAGTGGTTTTAGTGGGTAAAAATCCCACATAACCCGGCTGCTTCCCCAATCGGGTATCTTTGGAAGATTTCCCCTGCGTTAAAAGTACTAGCTACGTGCAGGAAGTGTGTAATTTACATGGAACGTGTTCAGTCTTTAATGTCCATCATATATGCATAAATAGTTAAGAAAATATACTAAATATATGTAAGAAAGATTATTCTGTCACAAGATTTATTAAGACAGAGAAGGCGTTGAATTGCTAACAGCCAATATTTCAACTTAGACGGAAAGAGAAATGGCATTCGCTGGACAGCAGAATATTCTGAATAATTCTTGAATTAGAAATATACTAAGGAAGTCTTACACTAACCGAATATACGAATATTTTAACTTTTAATGCAATATTAACCATTAATTTGTCTTTGTATGTAACTGAAAAGCCTGTCGTGGCGCAGAGGGACAAGCGTGCGATTGTAAACGCGACAGAATGTGGATTCGATTCCCACTCCAGGAAATGTTAGTATTATCATTTCTTGGGTTTTGTAACAAGGCAAAGCGCGGCGTTGAGTTCATTGTCAAATGCCTCAATTCGGCAGAAAGTGGGGAACGGAATTGTTGTAAGAGAACAGAGTGTCTTAACACTAGGTTCTCAGGTTCCCTCTGCTACATGCGGGATAAAGCGTGTAGTTAAAAAATAAAATAAAAGTCTAATTTTACCCAACTCTATATATTTCTGTTCAATCATATTGAATTAGAACTTCTAATATCGAAATTGAAACTTCAAAACATAAAAATCCATAGTGGGCAATGGGACGATGTCCGACTATAAGCGCGATGGTTATGGGTTCGTGTCCAATTCGGGGAAAAAATTAAATTTAAATTATTGCCTGTTCCCCGCTCTGGATAGACAAAACGTGGCGTTGAGTTTAGCAATTTTTGAACTTGACCAAGTGTGTTTGGTTTTTTTATACAGTTATTCCTTAAAGTAAGAGAAAATACGTATAGGTAACATAAAATATTTAAAGTATTTGCACATATATTGTTAGAATATATTCAGCGTGTGGTGTAAATTTGTTGCTTCACTCATAACATCAGTATTTGAAAAGCGTAAAGTTATCGTAAAAAGCGATCGTAATCGTGTCATTGTCGTATCTAAATTTAGCTCATGCGGGTTTGCTATTTTGTTGGAAACTTAAATGTATATTGACCTTACGAACATGACAAAGTTTTTACATGAAGCTCACTTCATGCTGTATCCTGAACATAGAAAGGTAAGGCAGAGAGAACCTAGTGTTAAAAGTCAGTTCTCTTAAGATTTCCGTTCTCCACTTTCCGCCAAATTGAGATATTGCGTGCTGAGTGGTGGAACTCAGTGCCGCTCTTTGCCTTGTTACCAGAGCGAGAAAATGAAAATGAAGTTAGGAATGAAAACCAGAACCTATCGTACGTTTACAGTCGCGCGCTTGTGTCTCTGCGCCGTGACTGACCTCAATCAAAATCAAATAATTTTATTCAAAGTAAGAAGTTACAAGCTTCATTTTTTGAATGTCAAATAATTTACCACCGGTTCACTAAATTTAATGCTTCAGACCTGAGAAGAACCGGCGCAAGAAACTCAGCGGGACTTTTTTTTTTCTCAGTCAATACTTTACAATTATCAATGAAGTTAACCAACCATGTTACATTTTGAAGAAATAAAAAACAGATTGTATTAAGTGCACTTCTGCATTTAGTCTTTGCCGGTTTGAGGTAGATGGTAAGTGATTTAAAATTACTTATGTCTGAAATAATTCCATTTTCATAAAATCTGAATGAAAACATACTTTATCTAAATAGACTATCACAAACACTTTGGTACCAATAATTATAAAGATGCCAGGAGCAAATTGTCACTATTAAAATATGAGTAGTATTGCGTTTGCTTACAACATCACTGTCCATTGTTTTCTAAAATAATTAGCATTTCTCGAGGCTCTTGTTTTTGAGTGAATTGTAGAATTTGAGTATAGGGACAGCGAAAATTCATAATATTAACCCGAAAATTTTATTTTACATATAAGAACGCCTGTCGTGGCGCAGAGGCACAAGAGTGCGACTGTAAACGCGACAGGTTGTAGGTTCGATTCCCACTCCAGGAAATGTAAAATTTAGTATTTTCATTTCTTGGGTTTGGTAACAAGGCAAAGCGCGGCGTTGAGTTTCGCCACTCAACATGCAATGCCTCGATTCGGCGGAACGGAATTATTGAAAGAGAATGGAGTGTCTTAACACTACGTTCTCTGGTTCCCTCTGCCTACCCTGCTATGAAGTTAAAAAAAAAATGAAATCGACATCTTCAAATCGGCCACAAAGCGGCGATCGGAGTGCTTTGCCACTAGGGTCACTCTGTCTACCCTTCTGCTTGCTTAAAACCCACTAATATTGCATGTCAGACTCGTAACATCGGCGCCAATACTCATTCTTGTTTTATTTTAACTGAAAATATTTTTTACATTTTTGCATCGACATCCGCAACAGATGCTATACGTTTAATACATTGAGATAAAGCACTTGTCGTAACGACGAACATCTAGATACGCTGAGCGCTTACGACCATCTGGCAAGCTTTTAATATTATGTATGTATATGTGCAAATTTAATACGAAAATATTAGTTCTTTCTTAGTTCTTTACTAACAATATAAAGAAATTCTTCACGTATTGATGGAAAAAAAACATTCTGTCATGGGGACAGAATATTATTATTTAATATATTATTATTTAACGTCTGTCGTGGCGCAGAGGTTTAAACATGCGATTGTAAATTCGACAGGTTTTGGGTTCGATTCCCACTCCAGGAAATGGAACTTTTCATTTCCTGAGTTTGGCAACAATGCAAAGCGCGGCGTTGAGTTCGGCCACTCAGCACGCAATGCCTAAATTCGGCGGAAAGTGGGGAACGGAGTGTCTTAACACTAGGTTCCCTCTGCCTACCCTGCTACATGCGGGATACAGCGTGAAGCTATGTATGTATGTATGTATCTTTCTACAAGTTTTAGAACAAAAGTTGTATCATTTAATATCTTAGTTATTAAAATTAGATAAAAAAAGTCATTGCGGTAGGTCATTCATGAATTTATAAAAAGGGAAGCAGTTCTTACATATATCATATCTGTCAATAGTATAAAAGAACCGGTGTTTCTACATCCGGTGAATTACATTCAGACATATCACGGATAACGTGGCGAGAAAGTTATAAACCTCGTATCGTATTAGTTTCAAATGAAATTGATATTGACTCGAACTGCATTTTACACGATATCATATCATATCTATATATAATAGAAATTTATTATGTTTGTAGTTAAAGGGAAAATTAAACATACTTCACTTATTAAAAATCGATATAACAATAATTGGTGGCATTTTTTTACGTGTAAAATGCGCGTTGCCTTGGCAACGTATATGTTACTTTCAAATGTGTATGTCAAACATATAGTATCCATGCAGAGTATGTAACATTATATTAATTTAACACATTCGCGACCGCTGACGTGAATTCACGTCATTTAAAATTCTAATCCTATTTGGCGCTGACGTGAATTCACGTCAATTCAAATTATTATATTGTATTTTAAACATTGATATTTCAAAACAAATTTTATACTTTTTATCTTCCCCGTGACGATACAAGTTTACGACAATCAGCTTCAGAATTTCATTACATTTGCCGGTATTCAGGTTGATATTGAATCCTACAAAAATAGCCGGTCGCGAATGTGTTAATTTATTTCTAACGCTTTCTTATAAAATATATATTGGCTTTCTGCAGTTCTTCTCCATACAAACTTCATTTACGCCAAATTTCATACATCTTAGTCCACACAATATGAATAGGGTCAAGTTTTCCTTTTTTTTTTTTTAACTTCACGCTGTAACCCGCATATAGCAGGGTAGACAGAGACCTGAGAACCTAGTGTTAAGACACTCCGTTCTCTTACAACAATATTGTTCCCCACTTTCCGCCGCATTGAGGCATTGCGTGCTGAGTGGCGGAAATCAACGCCGCGCTTTTGAATGAAAATACTAACATTTCCTGTAGTGGGAATCGAACCCATAACCTGTCGCGTTTACAGTCGCACGCTTGTGCCTCTGCGCCACGACTGACGTTTTCCTTCACGTATCAATATGCAGATTAGCATAAATAAATATATATTAACATAAATAACACAGTAACATAGATACATCTCGAATTATTCATATTTC
This sequence comes from Philaethria dido, assembly GCA_033558755.1. Lineage (NCBI taxonomy): Eukaryota > Metazoa > Arthropoda > Insecta > Lepidoptera > Nymphalidae > Philaethria > Philaethria dido. The sequence goes on along the minus strand of JAKGSA010001735.1, from coordinate 19,203 downwards.
GACATGGATGCATGCACACATCTAATTGTATTACAAACGAATACAAAATCGTACAAAAAAACGAGTGTCTAAGCATTTCTAATAGGCGATAATAGACCGACCGTTTTTTTACTATCAGGTAATATGAACTACGTACAAACACGTTAATGGAAAACAAATATTTAGGGAGAGATCATTATCGCTGAGCAAGCAATGTGTGAAATGTTAAAACTATCTCTGAAGTCAATACAGACGTATTGGTCGTTCGTATACAAACAAACTGACTTATAGGTTCTGTATAATATAACTGTAGCCCTCACTGTCAACATGAAAAATGTATGTTTAAAGAAAATTTCTTACTTCCGGCAAATTTTTGGTGAGATGTTTTTTTTAGTATGTACGTCCCTTCTAATATTATAAGCTAACGCCCGCGTGGAATTCGGTTATATCGCGCGACATGATAAGGAGTAGCCTAGAAGTAGTTAGTCTTTTCCAAGGTCTAGACTATTTGACAAAATTGGTTAAGTGGTTTAGGTGTGAAAGTTGTAAACAATTGAACAATCTTACTTGATTTTTGAAACCTGTGATTTTTGAACTTTGAAAATAAGGAACTTCCATACAAATTTTCATCCCCTATTTCAACCCCTTCTAACATTTTTTTCGCAATAAAAAGTATCAATGTCCTTTCTCAAGTTCAGTTTTATTTTCATACCGAATTTCATCAAAATCGGTTCAGTGGCTTAGGCGTGAAAGCACAGACAGCAACAGACAGACAGACAGACAGAGTTACTTTCGCATTTATAATATTAGTAAGGATATAAATGTAAGTTTGTTTGTTACGCTTTTAGGCTAAAACTACCCAATCAATTATCATGAAACTTTGTACACATATTCTTAGTGGTATTAAAAAAGGCATGGGTATCCTTTATTTAAAAATTAAAAAAAATATATATATTAAAAAAAAATAAAAAAAAGTTTTGGAAACAATTGTTTTTTTAAAAAAAATCTAGATACTGCAAAGCATTCAAATTAAAGCATATACACACTATGTCCCATAATATATAGTATGGACTGTATGTATATATGACATATAACATAAAAATATGCCTAAACTTGTTTTAGATAAAAATAATTTAAATATTTAGTTATAAATTAAAATGATTGAAATGAAAACGTTAATATTGAAAAATAAATATTGCAATGAGGTAAGCCATCCGACCTCCAATACGAACTTGAAACAGTCCTTATTAATAGAATTAACGTTCACTTACGTCTTGCCAACCAATCAATCGTCAATTTGCCTGAACTTTAATGAACAAAGAGAAAGAAATTAAGCGGAGAAATAACAATTGTTTAATATAGGGAAGTAGGAAACGGAGTGTCTTAACACTAGATTCCTTCTGCCTACCGTGCTATATGCGGGATACAGCGTGAAGCTATGTATGTATGCAAGTAATATAAAGAAATTCATACCATTTAAGATGATGGTATGAAATGTACGTGTCAAATATTTGTTATTACTTAATGAAAGTTTAATTAGATTTATTTCATAGAATATATAGATCTAACTATAATAAATATATTAAGTAAGTAGAGAAGAAACTACTTAGCAATCCATTCATGGATTCACTGTGCGAGTGCCGGGCCCATCGCGTTGCAGAGAGAGGAGTTTGGAGAGTGCCTGGGACTTACGACCCAACGTGTAGGTTTAAGGGGCCCCTTTAAAATGCGCATAAACGTTCACCTCCACTATCCGAGCTCCTCTCTCTACCTAACCATATTTTAAAAAAATCCTACTAATGCCGTAATATTTATAAAAAAATTGTGTAATATCGGGGAACCGGTCAATACATTTTAAACAGGCTCTAAAATCCTTACTAATATTATAAATTGCGACAGTAACTCTGTCTGTCTGTTACGCTTTCACGCCTAAACCACTGAGCCGATTTTGATGAAATTCGGTATGAAGATAGAACTAAACTTGGGAAAGGACATAGGATACTTTTTATCGCGAAAAAATGATCGAGGGGGTTGAAATAGGGGATGAAAGTTTGTATGGAAGTTCCTTATTGTCAAACATAAAATCATATAAGATGGTTTAACTGTTTACAACTTCACCACATAAACCACTTAACCAATTTTGACAAATAGTCTAGACCTTGGGAAAAACTATAGAATACTCCTTATCATATCGCGCGATATAACCGAATTTCACGCGGGCGAAGCCGCGGGCGGAAAGCTAGTTGTTTATATATTATATTTTTATTAAAAACCTAAAAAAATCTACGTTAATGATACTGTACTGTAATAAATAGCGAAATATACACATATACTATACTAGGATATAAAAACGTGTTACTTGGCACGGTTATCACAACATCAACGTCAACATAAACATTTATGCTCATAACGAAGTAATATCAGTAGGCGTATAAAAACAAAATGTTTGGCGAAATGCCAACACATTATCGTCGGTCAAGGCGACTAAGGAAGCGAGGACGACCTTGGATAACGTGAAATAGGTGAAACATGAAAGTATCTAATACATAGACAACGTAATAACATACACATTAATCATAATTTGAAGTAGGGATGAGGAAAAATATATATACTAGTATCCCCGTTGACGCGTTAACAACGCGTTGTCTCTAGCAATGTATGTATATGTCACTTTATATAAACATGAATGGCAAACCATGGTTAGTGTGTGTAACATTTATTTTGTTCATTTAATATATTTTTTATGCATTATTTAAAAAAATGTTATCTTTCTCTATATAAACTATAATTGTGCCAAATTTCATGCTCCTCTTTCCGCGTAATTTTTGTAAAAAGGGGTCCAAAGTTTTTGCTTCACGTATATATTTTAGTTTCACGCTTTTTCCCTAGCGAAGAAGTCAGGGAAAACGAAGCGCCAAATGCGGTACCGGCATATTTCTCGCTTCCCATGCTTTTTATGTGACATTCTTCCTAGCATTATTAATATTGTGTTCTCGAAAATCAACCGAGGTCTCATACCTCTCTTGCCGCTCACCTTTGCTTCATATATCTTTTTTACCATTCTCTCACCCTTTTCCAAACTACCTAAGCACGTTCTTCTTCATTCTTATTTAACATTCTTGGTTCTAATATTCTTTTCTAAACGTTCTATAAGAAATTATGCCAGATTTTTTAACCAAACCAGTACCAAACTGACAAACAAACAAGCAAAGGCAATGTAGATATTAAATTATGAATCTTTTACTCAATATTAATCAATTTATTCCAAGCTAGAATTCCAACCATGACCTCGTGATGTACTTTAAAAGTCAAGGTTCATACCCCCGAGGTTGCCAATCATAATTACCAATAATTATACTCAAGATAACACACAGAAGGATACAAGTTAAAAAGTATAATTAAATTTGCTATTATAAAAAATATTTACATAAACGTAAAATGAAAAATTCCATATTTATGGTATATACTTTGGCTGATTTTAATTACTAGTTACTTCATTATATAATTACTATTGCCGAGTAAAATACACGTTGCGTTAGCAACGTGTTAACATGTCGTTTTATACAGAAGTGTACGTTAAATATATGGGTAGTGTGTATTAATATTTATCATATTAATTTGGTGTACTTCTAGTACATTATTGTAAAAAAAATGGTTTTATGTATTTCTTCTCCATGTTTGTAATACGTACATAGCTTCACGCTGTATCCCGCATATAGCAGGAAGGCAGAGGGAATCTAGTGTTAAAACACTCCGTTCCCCACTTTCCGCCGAATTGAGGCATTGCGTGCTGAGTGGCGGAACTCAAATCCGCGCTTTGTCTTGTTACCAAACCGAGGAAATAAAATATTCCATTTCTTGGAGTGGGAATCGAACCCACAATCTGTCGCGTTTACAGTCGCACGCTTGTGCGTTTATTAGACAGGCGTATAATAATTATGCCAATTTTCAAACTCCTTCTTCCGCGTGATATTCATAAAAAAAGATTCAAAGCTTTTTCTAGACGTATTAACATTATGATAGAGGTAGAGGTACCGCTTAAACAACGCGTTGTTTAGCAACATGTATGTATTTTCATACAAAAGTGTATGTCCGAAGTTTTTCCTTCACATTTTAATATAATTACTTACTAGCTTTATTAATTTATTTGCACCGAAACGTTGTTCCTCCTTTTTCTTTGTTCCTCTAAAGAGACAAGCTTAGAAGCAAAAGAAATTTAGCCCCAAAGCTTATAAAAGTTTAAAAAGTTGTAACATAATTAAAATTCTCCTTTTAAAAAACTCCTTTGTTAAAAAAGGAGTGTCTAAACACTAGGATCTCGTGAAGTTAAAAAAATAAATAAAAAGAATGACTTCAAATGAAATGCACTAAAAAGTCAAATTATTACGACTAACCTAAAAACTACTCATCAGACCTTAACTTAAATTTAAATGGGACATACAAAAAAGAATCATCAAAATTAGTAAATCCAGTAAAGTTATGCGGTAGCACACACAAAAAAAAACACGAATTAACAACTTACTCTTTTTTTCAAGTTGGTTAAATAGAAAAACAAACAACAACCATAACGAGTATGTATTGCAACTGTGTATCGTTCATTAAACTGTTATAAGTAATAAATAGCAATTAGCGCATAGAGATCTTATCATTGTGTATGCAGTTTTTTACGCTTAAGTTGCAAAGAAAAAATCTATAAATTTACAAAACTATGAGTATGTAAAAAATGACTAACATTAAATTATTAAATTAACTATTTTTGTAAGCTTTACACTGTATCCCGCTATAGCAGGGTAGGCAAAATGAACCAGAGAACCTAGTGTAAGACACTTAAGAAGCACAGCGGAACATAACACCGCGCATTGTTTTTGTAGAAAGTATTTGTAAATATAATTTAGATAGACATTTATTATATATCTGTAAAAATATAATAAAATTATTCAATTAAAAGTTATTGAACATTAATAATGACGATAAATACGTTAAAGGTAAGCGAAACGCATTCAGTGTTCCGTGAAATGCGTTTATAATTATGCATGAAATTGATTACAAACAGATTGATTTTGTATTTGTTATAACTAAGTATGAGATGTTCTCGTTAGTACATTACGTAAAATTAAAGAAGGACTATTACCAAATTATTTAAGTTTTTTTTACCACTATGAAGTTATTTTTTCTCACATAACAGGACAGTAAGGCATTGCCTCTTCAGTGGCGGAACTTAACACCGCATTTCGGTTTACTAGAGCGGAGAAATAAAAGTAATTTAAATATAAATCGTCCGAACGATCGACCCCACTATCAAATCAGACGCCGATACACTGTGCCACAAAGGCCTATTTGATGCTAAAATAATTCAGTAAAACCAATACAAACATTGAGCAAAAATAAGTAAGTAAAGTATACGTCTTTAACATTTCTTTCAAAAGAAATGACATTTTGCAAATATTGTAAATTCGAAAGTTTTTAAGGATTGACCAATTTGTTACTTTTTCACGCAAAAAGCTTTTAAAGAATACGGACCAAGCTTTACAATAATATAGCTTATAAGCATAGCATAGTTATAAATACATCAAAATGGTGCAGAGGCAAAAATTTATAAATATGTGGTTTATTGGCCATAATATAACTAAGCTTCTATTACATATACACAAACAATTTTTTTTAAAAAATAAAATACATTCACAGGTAATAATTAGAATTTTAAGGAATTAAAAAGAAAAACGACTTCAAATAAAACACACTAAAAAGTAAAATTTACAAAGTAAAATTACGAATAACTCCAACTCGTCAGATTGTAACTAAATTTAAATAGGACCACACCAGAATCACTAGCTATCATATAAAAAAGAATCACCAAAATCGATTCACCCAGTAAAGAGTTATGCGGTTACATACATTTTAAAAACACAGTCGAATTGATAACCTTCTTTTTTTAAGTCGGTTAAAAACGTTAACTGGGCCAATTTAAATATAAATTAAAGAACAGGTGTCCGTCGATACTATCACAATCTTTCGCTTCACCAACCATATAGCGGAAGGCTCGATGAAATTAATCTGTCAAGTTTGATAAGCCTTAGATATGAATCTGTATTCAATTAATTTTTTTACGGTATAAAACCGCCTGCCTAATGGAAAGGGTTAACTTCGTTTATTTGAATAGCTGGTGCCGGCCGGTCTCAGGGAGAATGTGTACCTATGTAAGTATAACTTATAACAATATTGTGATTAAGTAATAATAAACATAAAACGATGAATAAAGCAAGTAATTCTAAATATATATTTTTTCTATTTTTTTTTAGCTTCACGCTGTATCCCGCATATAGCAGGGTAGGCAGAGAGAACCTGAGAACCTAAAGATAAAACACTCCGTTCCCCACTTTTTTCTAAATTTTAAAGAAAAAAGGTTTGACAGAAGTAAAACCGAAAAACAATAAACAGTTAGTTCTTGAAAATATCAGCGTTATATATTAAATTAAAATTCTCTTAACAAAGCAAGATATAGACTGGGAAATAGTCTCACAATATTCTCACTGTAATGAGTAAAGAAAAAAAAGTTTTTGAGATACGAGAAAATCCCTTTCTTGCGTGGATATACGTAAAACAAAAACTTTGTATCCCTTTTTATGAACATTACACGGACGGAGGAGCATGAAATTTGGCACACTTATAGTTTATATAGCGAAGGAGTGCAGAATGATAATATCTTTTTAAAATAATTCATAAAAAATATATTTAATTAATAAAATAAATGTTAACACACTACCATGGCTTGACATCCATGTTTATATAAAGTGACATATCTATGACTAAGCAACGCGTTGTTAACGCGTCAATGGACACAAGTTTGAATAATACTTTGAGCCATCTCTATCCATAAAGAAACTCATACACACTCCATACATATTATTACTGCAAACATCTGTCCGCAATGTTAATGTAATTGGCACTTGATTTATTTTTCGTTACAAATGATTCAACATTTTTTATGGAACGTAAACTGGAAAGCAATATTTTCAAAGATAAATCGGATGTGTCGAATAAATTTAGTTTAAATTCCTTTTTATAAGATAGTACTTCAATGTTAAAAACAATATTTACTTTAGAACTTTGTAGAAACATTTATGTTTATTACCCGACTCCCAAAAAAAAGGTATTCGACACAACTGTATATTTTATTATGGTACCCCATAACTTTTTACTGGATGAACTAATTTTGATGATTTTTTTTTTTATGATAGCTAGCGTTTCTAATATTGTTCCATTTAAATTTAGATTAGCTCGTATGAGTAGTTTTTGAATTATTCGCAAAGATTATATTTTTCGTGCATTTTATTTGAAGTCAGTCAGTTTCATTTTTTTTTTGTCAAAATTTAAATTATTGTTATAAAATTATATATTAAAGTATTCATTCTAAACTTATGTAGTAAAATTCTAAATGTATCGTAAATTATTACTAATATAATGCCTGTCGTGGCGCAGAGGCACAGGCGTGCGACTGTAAACACGACGTTGTGGGTTCGATTCCCACCCCAGGAAATGGAATTTTTCATTTCCAGAGTTTGGTAACAAGACAAAGCGCGAGGCTGAGTTCCGCCACTCAGCACGTAATGCCTCAATTCGGTGGAAAGTGGGGAACGGAGTGTCTTAACACTAGGTTCCTTCTGCCTACCCTGCTATATACGGGATACAGCGTGAAGCTATGTATTACTAATATAATTATAAGAAAATATTAATAATTTTTTATATTAACTTATAAGTAAAACAAAAACAAAACGTTACTACTACAAAATCTAGTAAATAGCCAAGAACACATTTTGTATGTCACATACAACCCTTCAATTACATTTAAAAACTAATATTAGCTCACAAAGATTTACAACAGAGCCAAACCCTTTCCTTAAATTCCTTTGACAAGCTCAGAGTTGTTAATTAATAAAATAAATATCCGTTGCTGTGAGCAAACTTGTTATCATGTCGTTATTTTATCAATTCAAGGTATCATTTTAATAGGAATTCAACAATAAATAGCATAATAAGAAAGCAGCTCCACGCTTTATCCCGCAGGGTAGTCAGAGAGAGACTGGTGTCATGACACTCCGTTCCTCGCTTTCCGCCTGAACTCAATGAAATTCAATGTCGCGCTATTTTAATAGAGCAGAAAAATAAAAATATTGAATTATAATCATTTTCCCGAGAGAAAATGGAACCCATAGCTTATTGTCTTTAAAGTTATTAAGTTATTTTTGTTATATTTGTATAATAAAATTAAGTTTTTTATAAAACTTATCTCGTGTTTTATTTCTATTATGAATATAGTAATAAAAAAAGTTCCTCCTCAATTTTAAAATAACTGAAAAAAAAATTATATATTTATATTTACCAATTTACCAAATATATATATACCAAAGCGTATCTTAAGCTTTTATAATATACAACAGAAAAAAAATATGAAAAATCAGTAAATAAAAAAAAGGGAATATGGTAAATATAAAAATCACGTATATATAAATACGTGAAGCAAAAATTTTGTACCCCTTTTTATGAAAATTATGCGGACGGAGGAGCATGAAACTTGGCACACTTATAGTTTATATAGAGAAGGAGTGCAGAATCCTAATATATTTTTTAAATAATGCATAAAAAGTATTAAATTAATAAAATAAATGTTACAAACACTACCATGGTTTGACATCCATGTTTATATAAAATAACATATACATTGCTAAAGACAACGCGTTGTTAACGCGTCAACGTGGAAACTAGTAAGTATTCATAGATTCTTAAAAAAAAAAGTCATATAAACAATTTTAAATGTTACATCATAACAACCGTTTATTGTATTGTGTTTCAAAATCGAATATACTTCTTAGTCATTGACCTCAAAATTTAAAAAGTAAATTGTAAAAATCTAAATTTACATTTCTATGAAAATAATACCACCCGTGAGTTTTTGAAGCCATCCTTACTAATATTATAAATTCGAAAGTAACTCTGTCTGTCTGTCTGTTACGCTTTCACGCCTAATCCACGGAACCGATTTTGATGAAATTCGGTATAAAGATAGAACTGAACTTGGGAAAGGACATAGGATACTTTTTATCGCGAAAAAAATAATAGAGGGGGTTGAAATAGGGGATGAAAGTTTGTATGGAAGTTCCTTATTGTCAAACATAAAATCATGTAAGATTGTTTATCTGTTTACAACTTCACCACATAAACCACTTAACCAATTTTGAGAAATAGTCTAGACCTTGGGAAAGACTATAGGACACTCCTTATCACATCGCGCGATATAACCGAATTTCACGCGGGCGAAGCCGCGGGCGGAAAGCTAGTTGATTATAGTTTGTTACTTACTGGGTAAGATAAGTACTACTAACATTTCATAGTAAAATATATTGTAAATAATAGTAATTGACACCTTTAAAGTGTAAGATAAAACCTTAAGCTTGACTTAGGTGCCGTTCTAAATCGTGAGTTAGAAAAGAAATATTATTATTTTTTTAGCTTCATGCTGTATCCCAAATATAACAGGGCAGAGGGAATCAAAGGGCCGAATTAAAGCATTGCGTGCTGAGTGGCGGAACTCAACGCCGTGCTTTTCCTTCTTACCAAACCTAGGAAATGAAAATACTAAAGTTTTTACTTTCCTGGAGTGGGAGTCGAACCCACAACCTGTCGGGTTTACAGTCGCACGCTTGTGTCGCTGCGTCACGACTGTCGTTATCTGTATTGTATTGTAAATAATTGATACCTTTAAAGTGCAATTAAAATAAAACTAACGTGCCTTAACTTAGGTGCCGATTTGAACCATGAATTAGA
>JAKGSA010001734.1:0-40741 GCA_033558755.1 Philaethria dido | reverse complement strand
TTACAAAACATTTGGGACGTATTTGATGAACAGAACGCAATAGTTTTGAGTTCAAATTTCGGTTGTGGACTTATTACAGACGTACTTATATAAATCGTTTTGGCAAAGCAATGTGGTACTACAGATATCGAATATACATTCAGAATGCAATGCCTCTTATATGAATAAAAATTTTTACTAGGCTCTCTAAGTAAATCATGGGAAATGCATGAAGATAGAAAAACTTACATTTAAGTTCCTTTCCTTCGGGTGAGCATTTGCCTTCATCCAGCATGCACTTGACATATGGCGTTAACAGACGTTTGTTGCTAAGGATCTCGTCCAAGTCGATGTTGTCATACTTGTCAGTGTATTTGCTGGAGTCGGGGCGGGCGCAAGACACCGCGACGAGGGCGAGCAGGCACAACAAGGTTTTCATGTTATCGATTGTAAAAAACTGAAAATAAAAAGAATATTTCAGGTCAATTCATTATTTATAGTTGAATAAAATCATTAAAATTTAATATTACTTTACGTTTTTATTCCTTTTTTTCTATAAATAAAAATATATATATTAATTATAGGAAATTATAATTATATAATTATAATATAACGAGATATTTTATAGAGAAATAGTCATTTCTTTTTGTAGTTAAACTAACTAACTAGTGATATATATATTAATTATAGGAAATTATAATTATATAATTATAATATAATTTATAGAAAAATAGTTATTTCTTTTTGTAGTTAAACTAACTAGTGATATCACTATGTCATCTATCAGGTATCTATCTAAACAATTTCAAGGTACGACGATGACAAAAAGTGAGAAAAATTAAATTTAATTTTTCTAGAATTTCCAGTTAGACTTGCTTCGTTGAAGTTAAAATCAATAAGCTTGTTATGTCGCACAATGACAGTTACCTGCTTCGATGTGTATGCACCGATTCCTAGTTTAGTACTGATTGTTATCTAAAGTTATAAACCTTTTATACTCAATCATATGGGGCAAGTAAAATGCATACTTAGTAATCTTGCTAATGACTAAATATTTTTCCCTATGACGCTTCATGCGACACGGTGCAGCAGATACGTAACAAAATGCCAAGGTTTTGACCTCTTGCAATTAGTATACCTTGAGATGCATTATATAGGTACAGTTATCTAGAATAATTCAAAATCTCAGTATCTAAAGCTATGACTACAATGTGCATTAATTTATCAAGTTATTAGCCAGGTTTAATAAAAAAGCAAAACAGTATTAGAAAAAAATATATATTTTAGGTTAATTTAAATTTTTACCAATACGTATGTAAAATATTTTATGGTAATTTATAATACATGAAAATATACAAGCTTAATAAATAGTATTAATAGAAAGAAATCTTTTAAAAAAAACTAATAATTCATAATTGTAATTAGTGATTTAGTGACAAATTAGGTACTTCTGTCATGTTTTAATAGACGTGGATTTCGTTCCAGGGATACAAAGGAATACAAAACTCGTATACAATTTTTAGCAGTTATTTTTTATTGCTGCACATAACTACATTTAGACAGAATTAAAATAAAATTAAATCATAATAAAATTTGCTAAAATATTATATTATTTTTAGGTGGACCCTATATCTATACATACCATAAAAGAAAAGATAGAACACATATTACTTTGTTTTCTGCCTCTCTGTCTACTACAAGTCCGTTTTTCTTAGGAACAGGTATCAAGAAACTTACATCAATTATTCGGGTTTTAATACAGAAAAACCCACGCTTTGAATCAACACAATCAAAGGGTATTAATATAATGATAGTAATAGTAATTAAAATAAGTAGGGTTAACCTAGAATCTTTAAATCTAGCAAGAAATGAGAACTTATATTAGAAATAAAGAAAAAACTGTTACAAACATGTATTTTTAGTTCATTTCATACATAACGAAGGGTAGTCGTGGCGCAGAGGCACAAGTGTGCGACTGGAAATCATGGAATGTGACAGGTTATGAGTTCGATTACCATTCCAGGCAATGAAAATGGTAAATAATTTTGAGACTTTAAGAGGATTCTCCCTTAGCGTGGTTAAGTCAGACCAAAAACTAGAAAACCTTACTCCTGTATCACTAGAATATAAATTGTTTCAGGTTCAAATTCATAAGCGTAGATCTTTTGCGATTTCGAATGAAAAGGTTAGTTTTATTATGAATATATTTCAGACTAAAACTAATTAATTATGCAATCATCAACCCGATTTTTTAAAAATTTTCGGCTATAATGCAAATATTAATTTTTTTAAAAAAGCAAAATATTGTATTACTACTCTAAAGTTTAAGAATAAGTAAAAAATAAAACATATTATTAGATGGTTATGAATAAGAAAAAAAAAACCCTTTCAAAACATGTATCGTAATCATTGTCGTAGAATACTAAAAATAGTGCACATACACTCAGAGCATTCAAGGATGCACAAGTGCACATATGCTTAAATCAGTTAAGGAGGCGCCAGTACTAGTGCACACACATTTAGATCACTCAAGGACGTACTAGACGTACGTGAGCACTGTAGTAGAAATCATTTAAAAGCATACTAATAATAATTCCTCTATTTTTATGTAAAATTTGGAATTATTTAAACAGACCATATACATCTTACAATTCATATAGGCGAGTACGTCAATTAATACAATCGTGCTAATTATTGCTGATTCAAAAGATACAACCTCGAATGTATCAGAAAACAATTGCCGCAGAACCGGGTCGGCACTATTAGTGTATACGGGTCTCAAGGTACCAATGCTAGGGCTGTGTTTGATATTAGTTATAAGAATTTTCTTTGGATGATACGTAGCTCGATTTCGCTGTAAACTTATTAACGGCTTATTATTCCACTTAATTTGAATAAAAATTCGATAAAAAAGTGTAATTAGAAGCTTACGAAAGAACTTCTAAAAATATTTTGTTTCGAAAAGTCTTAAAATATTTTGGTCCATTTATGGTACCTTTGGTCCATTTTTAGACAACGATGTTTAGGCGGTGGAATCCAACGCCGAGCTTCGTTTTACCAGACAAATTATAAATTAAGTCTTGGCATGCATAAAATAAGCAATAATATATTTTTTAATTTCCATCCTACTGTACAGTTTACTTACGTAGATAAAATTTAATGTATCATTCATCTTAAAAACAATAATTTATTATAATGTATTTATAACAAGTTTATAAGAGGATTATTTTTATTCGGTATATTTCCAACCACTTTTCTGAGAATTTTATGCTCCTATTTGTCATGAGGTGATACTGACGTCGTTTTCGCAAAATATTTTGTTTATACTATTTATTAACGAGTATGGAAGTTTACCTTTGTAAATCGTTTATTTTGTATATATATCTCTTTGAGGCCTGTTGTAGCACAGAGACACAAGCGTGTGACTATAACGTGACAGGTTGTGGGTTCGATTATCATGCCAGTCATCATTTCCTCGTTTTGGTTTCAAGGCAAAGCGCAGCGTTAAATTTTACCACTGAGCACGCGATGCCTCAATTTGGCAAAATGTGGGGAACGAAAATGTTAAAAGAGACGCCTAACTTTTCAAAGTACAAGTATGAGACCTAAAAAAAAGAGCTTGCCTGGAAAATGTGTAGCTTGAAAAAACAAAGTCAAACATGTTGCGAGAGTTAAAAAACAAAAAAAAGGTTGCCAGGAAAATATTGATTTCCCTAAAAATATCGGCTTCTCTAAATATTACCGGCTTCCCTAAATATATATATCGGCTTCCCTAAATATACATCGGCTTCCCTTAATTTACCGGCTCGCCTAACTAAAATTTTCACCCCTCGCCACTGGTAGCTATAGTAGAATACGTCCTATTAATATGGAATATTAATATTTTTGCCGTGTAGTTATGAAATGAAAGAAAATACATCTAATCAAATCGAGCCGTTTGACCTTACCACTGAACCAATTTTGATGAAATTCGGTATGAAGATAGAACTGAACTTGAGAAAGGACATAGGATACTTTTTATTGCGAAAAAAATGGTAGAAAGGGTTGAAATAAGGGATGAAAGCTTGTGGAAACCTTATTGTCAAACATAAAATCAAGTAAGATTGTTCAATTGTTTACAACTTTCACACCTAAACCACTTAATCAATTTTGACAAATAGTCTAGACCTTGGAAAAGACTACTCCTAGGCTACTCCTTATCATGTCGCGCGATATAACCGAATTCCACGCGGGCGAGGCCGCTGGCGGAAAGCTAGTAATATTATGACTACAAAATGACTACTCGCATTAATATTATTTTTATCATATTTCAAAATATTATATTTATAATTTAAAATTACTTTAAAATACTGTATGGTTTGATGTATTATTATCCCACTGTATTATTTCCGGCTTGATTTAACGCATATAAAATAATTGTAAAATAGATTACTGTAATTATTTAAGAATCAGAAATACAATAGTGACGACGTACTAACGAATTGAATTTTATAGTTATCATTTAGAATCAAATGCAAATTTCAGTTTACATATATGACATTCCCATATTAAATCCTGCAATATATCAATATGTTGCATGAGGAAAAGCCAATAAATTATTTCACAGGCTGCGTGTTCAAGAACAGCTTCATTTACATTTTTATACAGAACTTAATTAGTTTTTATTCGAATAATGGAATTATAGTAGTACGTAGCTAACTAAGCTACACAGGAATAAAATGAAGCTTATATCTCAATTTTCAAAATGAAAATCAAAATATTCTTTATTTTTTTTTTTTTTTTATGGATAACGGATGGCAAACGAGCAGAAGGACCACCTGATGGTAAGTGGATACCTTCGCCCATGAACATCTACAACACCAGAGATTTTGTAGATGCGTTGCCAACCTAGAGGATACAGATGGAAGAGGAGGACAATGTAGTATTCCGTTCTCGGAACCACCACATTTTAACACAATTACAAGATATTTGGCGGTTCGTCTTTGACATGATAGTGGTCGCGAGCCAGACGGAGGACGAACCTCCTACCACCAAATAAATTATTCTTCTAATAGACTATTGATACAAGCACTTTTGAATCGTCAATTAACGTAAAAATGTTAGTATTGTCAGTCCTACCGGCAGCCACCACCGGCTCGAAAGGCAGTTCTGCTGAGAATAGCCGGCAAGACTCTCAACAGTTGCTCTTTTCAGTTACAATTATACAAAAAATTCACTACAATGATAAGCTTCCCGAGCCAGCATCAACAGCTTTTAATTCAACACATTAACATTTATATAGTATTCTTGGATACTTAGATACCTTCTCAATAATGTTTTTAATCTTGAGCTTACATTTTTTAAATAGCAGGTCAGTATATATTTGTGGAATTTTGGTATACATACCTAGTGACATAAACGATTTATTTACCTTCTGAAGGCGAAAACTAGGAGTTCTGATACCGGGTCTATCACTGTTCTATAGAACAATCATAGAACTATTTATTGATAACTATTTATTGAACTATTTTTAAATACTTGTTAATATTTTACATAAACAATATATTATTAGCAAATATATTGTGATGCATCAGTAAGAATATCCCTTTTTTGTCAATTCTAAGCTCACATGCAGTAAATAGCCTGTACTGCTCTTTTTTGATAATAATCCATACATAACCAGATTATTCTGGTCTACGCGACTCCGCCTCCTGCTCACTTCACTCGCCAACTCAATAATCAAAAATAAAATTTAACACGCTTAACGGCTAACAATAAAATACAAAAAAAAACACAGGCACACGGAGTGCATTTATAAATAAAAATAAAATATTGATAATATTTATTATTTGTTTAATATCAAGCACTTTTATCTTTGTTTGAGTAGATTTTATTCCATGTTATTAATTAATATACCATGATTTATTGTTTCATGATATTTATTAAATATAATAATTTCCCCTATGAGGGGACGGGATTAGAATACAATTCTCCTCCGCCGCTGGGTAGCGTCCCGAAAGAGGTATCCCAGTAGTTAGTTAGGTGTTAGGAGGTTCGTCCTCCGTCTGGCTCGTGACCACTATCATGTCAAAGATGAACCGCCAAATATCTTATGATGTGTTCCGGTTCGATGGCATGTAAATCAGGTTTCCCCTTTCCCACCCATCCTTTCTCCAAAATGTGGTGGTTCCCATAGCGGATTGTCCTCCGCTTCCATCTGTGTCCTCTAGGTTGGCAACGTTTCTACAACACCTCTGGTGTTGTAGATGTTCATGGGCGAAGGTAACCACGTACCATCAGGTGGTCCTTCAGCTCGTTTGCCATCCGATTTCGATAAAAAAAAAATAAAAAAAAAGGACTTTAAATAAAATATATTGGGTATTTTAAAGTTTTTAAGATATTTAATAAAAACAATATTTATAGCAAAAAATAAAACATCTATCCTCATATGCTCTCCACTCAGTTTTTTTGATATAATTTAAATCTATATCTACAGTACAAAAAAGTAATATAGCAATTTATTAATTATACTTTCAACGCCAGTCTTGGTGAGACAGGTTTTATAAATCGTACCTGTGTTTGGGGCCATGAAAGTCGAGCTATAAACATATTTGAATTAGTTTTTTGGCTTCAAAGCAAGCTGTAATGAGAATATTTATAATATATCACTAAAAACTTAGAAATTTAAAATATATAAAAAGTTACGTTTGTATAAACGATATGCATACCCATACCTTATAGCTTACCTTTTGAATAAAAGCAACCGGTTTCAAACATTACATTTAGTACAGTAGATAATAAAATAAATATAGATATTATATTACTAGATATTTCACTTCATTTTCCTAATTAAAAGGTTATATAACGAACAGAAATAAAAACAACAAAGAATAAGTTTTTAAAATAATTTATTTATGCATATATAATACTCTTCGTCTCTTGCAATTTTTGCGATAATTGTATATTAATTATTTTATTGTTGCTCATATTACCATTATTAAATTACCATTACAGAACGTGTAAATATTGTATTTAATTTTTTTTAAACATTTCACAATATACATATATCTTCCTTTTCTTTACTTATTAAATTATGTTTGTACAATATTACAATTATTGAACATGGGTTTAATGGGTTCTGTTATGGAACAGAGAATATATCATCGTTAACTATATTTATTGTCTTTCGTCTGTCCAAAATTGAGCATTATTAATAAAATAATTAAAATATTTTAACTAACGAATTCTTTATTAGTATCTAAGCTTTCACAGCTCTAAGTTCCTTTTCATATTTGACGACATATTTACGATCAGGATCATATTTAGCTACAAGTAGGTCCCAAGATGCCTCATCATTATTGATCAAGTGGCCGATAACTGTTTTTGTGCCTTCAACCTGTTTTCCTGTGCATTTTCCACAATTGTTTTCTAAAGCTTCTTTAATGTGAGCTGAAACAATTTCAATTAAAAAAGTTCAATTATAGTTTAATTGTACTTCGAAGTAATATAACTTTTCGTAAAAAAAACCTAACAACTTAATTTAATACAAAAAAGTAGATAGTATCCAAGAGCTCTACACAATTAAACTAGACGTTGTCTGTCACGACGAAATTTGTATGTTTTGGGTACAAGTTTTGTTGATAGCTCTATATAGGAAGAGTATACAAAGCTTTTATCAATCGATTATTTTATAGAATACATAAAAAAATTAAATGATTATTTATATATAAAAATGTTTAAGTTCTGTATACATATTCAATATCTATCTTTTCTTTTACACTCTGTTAATATGATAAAGAAAATTAATTCAAAATGAAATAATTGTATGCATATTTCTTACATATTTCGTAATTTATACAACTCGTGAAGGCTACAGGAATAACATTTTTATAAGCGTGCGACCAAAGTACAAATATCTTTTATATAATATTATTTAAATTACCCCTTCTTATGTATATAAATTTACTGTTGTACGTCGGTACAAAATTAAATAATTCACTTTTTTTTTAATAATATGTATAATTGGAATGTTTCCTTATTTTAGGTTATTTTTTTAATATTTGGAATATTTAAAAAAATAGTGTAATTCCAACCTTACTATATTACATATATTGTAATTTATCAAACATTTTCCAGAAACTTTTTATAAAGAGACAAATATTAGTCCAGATACTGTTTTTGTAAACACCTGGTATCGACAGAAATTCTTTTATATTCTAACTAAGATAATTCCTTACATTATTAATTATCACGCTACCGGCTTATTACCTGTCGGTAGACATTTAATGAGTCTTACTGTAATAAATCACTTGTTACTTACATTTAAGTTCACGGCCTTCGCTGGTGCATTTGCCTTTCTCAAGTACACAATCGATATAAGCGTTTATAAGTTTTTTATTGTGCACAATATCGTCAACATTGATATAGTCGAAACGATCCGTATATTTACTTTCCGGACGACAAGATGCAACAGCTATTAAAGCAAACGCGCACAAAATCACGAACTTCATTTCTGAAATAAATAAATAATAAACTTTTAATTATTTCTTTATTTTTGTATTATATAATAATATTTAATTAAATTGTCGAATGATATATTATTAATAAAGAAAAATATAAATATATAAACAAACAAATTATAGTATTTATTTGTAAATATTGATTGATTACAATAATATCGAATACGCTTTTATAAGCACTTCAACACGAAAGTCAAAGAGAATAAAATTATATAACACAAAATAAAATATCCAAAATTGTTCATAATATTGAGCGTACCTTATTATTTTGACAACAAGACTTTAAGCAACCCAAGCTCACCTATGAATCTGGAGGATAGGCTTTTAACTGACTTTTTATATACTATCATAGAACAAGAATATTTCGACGGGACAAACTTGTTTTGGACAAGAGTAGTGTTCGCGGAACGCTGTTTCGTCACATGAATTTAATTAATCAACAAAACTCTATAGCCATTTCATCTTGTATTTTTTATCAATATCAAATTGGTTACCTGTTTCAAGAATAAATATGGACGGTATTACGTAAAGATCAATAAGATTAATAGCTTTCTTTTAATAAGAAATTAATTTTATCATCATTTATTTTAAAAGTAAAAAAACATAATTTTTATGCATTAAAAATATAGTATTTTCAAAGTAGCTATTCAAACAATGGAAACATACAAAATCTGTTAAAGTCATACTTTGGTTTGGCTCACGGCCATGTTTTAGTATGACAAAAAGAATGAAATTTCAATATAATTTATTTTAAATAAAACAGAACAAAATGCAAGATTATGTACCAATTTTATTTCATTTAACTTTTTTTAACTTAGTTACAGGCATTTCTTTATATGCATTTGCTTGTTAATAATATTATACTTTTAAAAATTATTGTGAAATAATAAAAAAATCAAATATAGTTTTGATGGATAACAAACAAGGTAAAAAAACTATGTTCTTCCTCACAATATAACAACATCAATTTGTCGATCTTTTTTGCTATATTCAAGTTTGAAATTAGCTAACCGTATAAAAAAATTTGTTGTAGAGAAGGCTTAAGAAATAAAATACATACGAGTATAAAAAATAACTATTGCACGTGGACGAGCAATGTTCTAGGAACTTCTTTTTGTATGGAAATTTATTACCACGAAACAAACATTTATTAATATTAAATGTTATAATTTCATAAGCTTTATTTCAAACTATAAAGCTCGTTAAATGAGAACGGAGTGTCTTAACACTAGGTTTTCAGGTTCCCTCTGCATACTGCCAGATGCGAGATACAGCGTGAAGCTAAAAATATATAAATAAAGCTCTGCTTACCATTATTATATTTTATTTAACACAAAAGTATAAAGACGCGGGCTACTTCTATAACATTGTTTATAATGCATTTCTTATTATTTTCATCCAAGCAAAAACCATCTATATGAATGTGTATTTATCGCTACATTCAATTTAGTCAGATCGGGGGTGGTACCCAAACTTTAAATGAACTCTTTTTTTCTTGAGATTTGAACCTATTTTTTTAGCTTCACGCTGTATCCCGCATATAGCAGAGTAGGCAGAGGAACCTATGATCCTAGTGTTAAGATGTTCGTTCCCCACTTTCCACCGAATTAAGGCAATGCGTGTTGAGTGGCGGAACACAATGCCGCGCTTTTGCCTTGTTATCAAACCCAGGAAATACTAAACTTTTACATTTCCTAGAATGGGAACCGAACCCACGACCTGTTGCGTTTACAGTCACACGCTTGTGCCTTTGTGGCACGACAGGCGTTTTGATTTGAACCTATACTTCTCATATACAGAGAGTAATGTCGCAACCACATCATAATAAGGACAGTATAGTTTTATTTGCCTTACATCAAGTTATCAAGTAAAAACTGGCTTATGTGTTTGTTGTATGTTTTTATTCACAATAAAAACATGACATGAATATGTAATTACCTAGTAAAGAACCTTTTAGATTAAAAATATTAAATAATAAATACGGTGAGTTAGTTAGCACTAGCAAGGTTGCTCTTGTTCAGAATGTTAAGATACATAGGTGACATATTAAAAACATTGGTGATTGGTGGTTATACACATGGTACATGTGAATATATATATATATATATATATATATATATATATATATATATATGTATTTGTTGTAATTTCAATTTTTAATTTTTTGCATGTCCACCTGGTTTTGTTTTGTAATTCTGTGGAGACTTGATTGGTGTATGTACAATTTTTTTTTTGTTTTTTGTTTTCTGTATTGATACACTGTTTGTCTTCCTAATAAATAAATAAATAAATAAATATTAATTACTATTAATACGTGAAGAAAATGACATATATACATAAAGTTTGAATAGAAAAGAAGTGAAGAATATGAAGAATAATGAAGAAAAAATAAATTAACACTTTATCACGTGTTTGACATACAATTTTGTATAAAGTAGCATATGTATATGTTGCTGAGGTAACGTGTATTTTTGCGGCAACGGATCTACTAGTTAGTATCTTTTAAAATATATTTTATTCAAATATAATCAACATTTATAAAATTAATGACATTATTAATACACTTTAGAACGTCATTAATTTTTCTTACAGGTATTTTTATCGAAATTTCTATACATTCAAAATATTTTTACATAATCATATATTTTCAATCCATCGCCCTGTACGTGGATCATTCACATGTTTGTGAATAGGAACATATGAATGATTAATAACAACACTACATATAGTGTTTAATAATGTGATTTTTACCTTTACATTAATTTCCCATAAACAAATTACACATAATAGCTATCGACCTCTACCCAGTATAGTGCAAGGACAGTTGTTTCATTTAACAATCATGAATCTTTAATAAATATTCATACATATATAAACAAAAAGGTCACAGAATTCAAGTTCTTTGTTAAAATAAATCTTACATAGATAGGCCTTAATTATAATTTTTAAATAAATCTTTTTATTTTTCATAAAATGGACCTCACAAATCTTTATTGTTGCTACTTTATTGACAAAGTCACACCTAATTCTGAAAAATTGGCCAAGTTTGTAAATAGTGCATGTATTTCCCGTGTAAATTTCCTTATAGTAATTTTATTATTAAACAATATCTCTCAGAATTGATTCATTTACATATGATGAATTTATGAACAGATCATTTAAACACGAGTAGCGCGAAAATAATTTAAAAATGTTGGTTTTTTCCCTAGAAATACAAATTGTGATTGTAGCTTTATGGTACCATCTATCGCCATCGAGAACGTTACCTCATTTCAATAAATGCCTCTACTTTGAATTACTTCCGGCTCTTCGCCCTTAACACTATTTAAACAACTTCCTTGCTATACTGCAATATGAGCTCCCATGGTTGCCATGCAACGCATTGTCAGGCTACAATTTTAATGTTATTTGCCTATTATATGATCAATTTCAAGTTGTTTACTTTTAAATAAGTACATTATATTTAGTAAAACTGTTTTTGTAATGTTTGAGATCACATTTACACATTACGCAATACATTATCGTTGGTTTAAATCTTAAAAATCTATTGCTTATTAAGGACGTGTTTTTTATTGAACATTTTTTGTTCCATACAACAGACGAGTCGATCTTAAAATATTTTTTAGTTAAATGTTTTGCGTAAGCGTTTGGTATATAAATATTATCCAAATTTAAACTAAAATCATCATAAATCGCCTGTCTTTGCGCAGAGGCATAAGCTTACGACTGTTAACGCGACAGGTTGTGGGTTTGATTCCCACTCCAGGAAATGTAAAAGTTTAGCATTTTCTTTTTCTGGGTTTGGCAACAAAGCAAAGCGCGGCGTTGAGTTCCGCCACTTAGCACGCAATGCCTCAATTTGGCGGAAAGTGGGGAACCGAGTGTCTTAACACTAGGTTCTCAGGTTCCCTCTGCCTACCCTGCTATATACGGGATACAGCGTAAAAGAAAAAACAAAAAGAAATCATCATAATTACAGAGAACAGTCCATTTTCTGTTTTGCAAATTAATATTTATATTATTTTTAGAAATTGAGACATTGTGCGTTGAGTGGCGAGCTCAACGTCGAACTTTTGTCTTAGCAGAGCGTACAAATAAAAATAATTAATATTTTTTCCAAAATTTCCTTTGAGTAGAAATCGAACCCACACTGCGCGACGATGACTTCAAAAAATCTTCTAAATCTCTTCTTAACGGCAAATCCTTGCTTACTTATTTCTGCTACAATTTATAATTTTCCTTCTCATATTAAAGTATGCCTACATTGACCATGTACGGATTATGAATACAGATTAATATAAATGAACTAGTTGGAACATAAGGCCTTGATTCTTATTAGAATAAAGCTCTTAGGTAGAGCTAATAGTTGCCAAAGAGCCTGTCTAATTAGTGTGACTGGCATTAAATATTGTACTATTTAGGAAAAAACTGTGCTCTTTTTAAATAGTTTTAATGATAAAAATTAATCTATACTAATATATAAAGCTGAAGAGTTTGTTTGTTTGTTTGTTTGAACGCGCTAATCTCAGGAACTACTGGTTCGAACTGGAAAATTCTTTTTGTGTTGAATATAGCATTTATCGAGGAAGGCTTTAGGCTATATATCATTACGGTGCAACTATTAGGAGCAAAGAAATAATGAAAAATGTGGGAAAAACGGGGAAAATTATTTATCCTTGAGGGCTTCCGTTGCGCGCGCTGCGAAAACGGTTCAAGATACCAAAAATATATGTATGAAAGAATTATTTCTCTTAAAATCTAAAACAAATGTCCGCGACAGTATATATCTATCTTTTAAGATTAACTCACTAGTACCGTTTATATGGTACCGAGTGACTGACAGACTACGTACAGTCGAAACTACTGGACGAGAATTTCTTGAAATTTCTACGAAACGAGGGGTTTTAACTTTTATACTCTACGCGGGCGAGTTGAGGTCATCGTGGCATTCTGCTCCTTGCAAACGAAGTTGCGGGATACAGCTAGTCAGACATAAAAATTAAAATTCATACGCTATAACAAAAATAACAAAAAACTTGTGCATTAGCTAACAAGACCTTGCTATAAACAAATACGGGTATATATGTATGTAATATGTATATAAATACATTATGTACTAAATTATTTGAATGATACATGTTATAAAATGATTAATATTAACAAAATAGAAATTAAAACTAGTTTGAATATGCATGAGCATGAATCAAGTTGAAATGTAAGCGTTATTTTATATATGGCATGAAAACATATGGAAGTATCTGTACGATAAGTATTAGGTAGGGGCTTGTGATAAATTCACTCCGTCCTCTACTTTTTGGATATTTTAAGCTAGTATTTTGTGTAACGCACAACGCTGAATTTGTCTATAAGACACTCATTGAAAACCACTTGCTACCTGAAAAAGCGTGTGTGTGATATTTATGACCCGTGCCATTTCCATTTTTAAATATTAACTTGGAAATATAGATGCTACAACCTATAGAAGTTATACGTAAATATAGGTAGTGCCACCTATAAATTAAAAAGAAACAAATATTTATTTTTAGGAAATAAATAAAGTATTTATTTAATTCATTTTAAACCTCTCGTAGCGCAGTATGATAGTGTCTACCTGACTTTCCCCTTTACTATAACACGGAAGAGTTTGGTTTCCAGCTCGAGAGAATAAAGTATATTTAAAATATTTTCATTTCCTCGCTCTTGCAAGACCAATAGCGGCATTGGGTTGCATCGACAACACAACAAGCAAAGTATGGAAAATAGGTGGATTTTTTTATTACCCTGCTATATATTACAATAGTAAAAAAATTATCAGGTTGAAATTTCATTCTAATAATTACTTTTTTGACGTCTCAAAAAAGTATGTATGTATATATATTTAAAGTATTAATAGTGTTATAATTAAAGTACCTCACGTTACATTGTATAGTCGCTTTTTATATACTAGACACCACATTGACGCGTTAACAACGCGTTGCCATTAGCAACGTATATGTAACTTTATATAAACATGGTTGACAAATCATGGTAGTGTGTGTGTCATATTTAATTTGTTACCTTAATATATTTTTATGTAGTATTTTAAGAAAATATTAGCATTCTGCACTCCATCTCTATATAAACTACAATTATGCTAAATGCTATGCTCCTACGTCCCTTATTTTCGAAAAAAGAGGTACAAAGTGCTTATTCCACGTATTGATATCTAGATTAAAAAGCTTCTCATTAGCATTTCTAGAAATTCTAGTGAAAAGATGAGAACTCATCATTGACAACCTTTTTATATTCCAACCGTAGTGAATTAATTACCTACGTATCTTTTAAATCTGTACAAATTAATGGCATTATTTTTTAATACCAAGATAATAATTAAGAGAAGATATTTTTTTTTTTTAACTTCACGCTGTGTCCCGCATATAGCGGGGTAGGCAGAGGGAACAAGAGAACCTAGTATTAAGACACTCCATTCTCTTTCAACATTTCCGTTCCCCACTTTCCGCCAAATTGAGCCATTGCGTGTTGAGTGGCGGAACTCAACGCCGCGGTTCGCCTTGTTACCAAACACAAGAAATGAAAATACTAAATTTTACATTTCCTGGAGTGGGAATCGAACCCACAACCTGTCGCTTTTGCAGTCGCACGCTTGTGCCTCAGCGCCACGACAGGCGGACAGACAGAGAAGATAATAATTATATTGATATGTTAAAATATATGTCATTCAAATTATTGATATTTGATTTATGTTTAAATAATACGATTACTTATATAAATATATACATAAATATCATAATAACAATAATAAGTAAAAAAGGGTGTTTCGCTGGATGGACTAGCTTTGCTTTAATCAACTTATATTTAAATTGTACTGGAAAATAGTATTTTTACAAACTACAAAACATTACGATTGCTACGTACTCTGCATTTTCTGAAATATCGACTAAAACTCCAGTATAATTCCATGTTGGTTTTTTAAATGTTTAAATCTTTACTACTTGCGTCACAAGTAAATATGAGGGAAAAAACCCAGACGTAGTAGCGTCATGAAGTCGTCATTATACTGTTTTTTTCTTTGACAACACTCGAATGAATAGTATGATACGAAACTTATTAACAATATTTTTTTTATTTCATTAAAAACCGAATCTGGCTTTTAACATGAATTTTTATAAATAAATTTTATTAATAATTTAAATATTGATTTATCACTTCACTACACATAACATGTTTAACAGAAGGCAGAGAAAATCTGGTGTTATGATACTTCGGTTTCTACTTTTCTCCCATTTTAGAAAAAATGCGTGTTCGGTTATAATGTTAACCCGAATCCACGCTTTGTACAATCATCTAACTAAAGAATATAAATATAAAACTTTTTTAAATATCAACATTATAGTAAAAATTATATAAACATTATTTTTCCCTGTGAGGGAACGGGGTTAGAATACAATTCCCCTCCGCCGCTGGGTAGCCCGTAAGAGTTGGGTATCCCAGTAGATTGGTGGCACGAGGTTCGTCCTCCGACTGGCTCGCAACCACTATCAAAGATGAACCGCCAAATATCTTATGATGTGTTCCGGTTCGATGGCATGTCAGCCAGGTTTTCCCACCCATCCTTTCCCCAAAACGTGGCGGTTCCGATAGCGGACTACGACATTGTCCTCACCTTCCATCTGTATCCTCTAGGTTGGCAACGCATCTCCAACATCTCTGATGTTGTAAATGTTCAAGGATGAAGGTAACCACTTACCATCAGGTGATCCTTCTGCTCGTTTGCCATCTGTTATCCATAAAAAAAAGACCATCGTGTTTACAATGCGATGTTTCCATCCAACCATTGTGTTTACATCTCTGCCACACGATGATGTCAATAATCGCTTAATATTTTTTAAAGCTATATATCTACCATCTTAATATTATTTTGTTACTTGAGTATCGTCACTAATTCATAAAAAAATAACATTTTTTTATATAGTGTACCTACCTACATATTACATTTATCACTAGTTTAACAAGTACAGTGCTTAAATCCCTCACCGAAAAGAGAGAATATTTTATATTTTCCGGTAAGATAATTCTAATTATATATTTTTTTAACTTCCCGTTGTATCCTCCACTAGCAGGGTAGGCAGAGGGAACCTGAGAACTTAGTGTTAAGACACTTCATTTTCTTTTAACATTTCCGTTCCCCATTTTCCGCCGAATTGAAGCATTGCGTGCGGAGTGGCGGAACTCAACGCCAACTCAACAAGGCAAAGCCTTGTTACCAGAATAAACCTGGAGTGGGAATCGAACCCACAACTTGTAGCGTTTACTCTCATACGCTTGTGTGTTGCTCTGCGTATTATTTACTCTATAATATGTATATTTTTTCATATTATATACCTATATGTAGCTGAAATCACAAGTTATTGTTAGACAAAGAATTGCTAGGTACGTGTGCTAGTCTAATCAAATATTATTATATTCTCCTTGTCAATAGCTCTTGTCATGTCTATTCAAATAATGTCATATTTAACTTCAATATTGTAGCTCAATAAATAACTTGCTTTACAAAGTGGATATAACCTATTTAATACTGGTTGTAGGTTGCGCGCGTACATACATCGATTTTTTTTGTTTTATGCATTTGTAAATATCTAATGGAAAAAAGTATCCTATAAGCATTTTTTTAATATATAAAATTATTTAGTTTAATATAATGACATAATATTATTTCTCTGAAGGTGGAATATCCAGCAATGTTGTAATATTTTAGTTCATATACTCGTATTTGTCCCTTAAGATATTTTAAAATCTTAGGTGAATTGGCACAGTAAAAGAAATAAAATTTAACCTTTATAGACCGACCCATACAAGTAATCTGGCAAGAACTTTATACCGCAACTTATCAAACCCAAAAATATCATATATTTTTGCTATATGTATTTAAATATGGTATCAATACCCGTGCGAGAGCGTGACTAACATACGCTTAAATTGAACTTATGAATATAAGTTCAATTATAATCTCAGAATAAAAAAAAACATAAAAAACATGTTTTTTTATTATAATGATGAGTCTTCTATATTAATATTTTCAGCTACAAAAAAATAACCTTTGTAACTTACTGTATTGTTTTTATGTTTCGTACAACTGTCACATTTTAAGTAACATAATCGTTTGGAGAAATGAATCGGTGAATGCAGAAACAACGTAAGTCACAAAAAATCGATTTAAATTAGCTTAGAAAGGCAAATTATACATTTTTTTCTCCTTCCTGCAAAATTTGAAGATCCGGACTTACGTTGTTTCTGCACTCACCGATTCAAATACGTACGTAGACACTTTCTCGTAAAGTAGGCAAATGGGCATTGTCATCATCATTATAGTACGTATGTATGTAAACATCTTTTTTGGTCAAGAAGATGGACCACCTGGTATAGAAAACACCAGAGGAGTCGTGAATGCGTTGCCAGCCTAGCATATGCAAATGGAAGGGTACAATGTAATGACCACGGCAGTCCGCCATCGAAACCACCACATTCTCGGAATGGTGGAGGATGGGTGGAAATAGGGAAAACCTTTCTTACATGTCATATCATGCTATTACCGGAACACAAATTAAATATTTGGCAGTCGATGAACTTCCTATCTCGTAATTACTGGGGTTCCCGCCTTTTACGGGACGCTACCCAGTAGCAGAGGGTAATTGTATTCTAACCCCGCCGCTTACTACGCATGCGTAAAAGTTTGTAACCCATTTTACGATACTTATGGGAATAATGAGGGAAGTGATATTTGGCGTAGTTAAAGTTTATATCGAAAAAAATGCAGAAAGCCCATACTTTTTTTATGATAATGTTAGACTTTAAACCAATTAGAAATTACAGACATTACGATACCTTAGGAACATGTATGTCAAACATTGACATACAGGTGCTTAAGTCAACGCGTATTTTGTTTTGTACGTCAATTCGTGTACTTGTTTATCTTAAGTGATCAGTAAGACGTCAGTGGCGTCTACTTATAAGAGCTAAGTATTATGCTAAGTACTTAGTATGTAAATATTTAATTCGATTTAATAACGTATAAGAAGGAGTACTTTGCTAAATGTAAAATCTTTTATTCGGCAAGATGTATACGATAAATATAAAGTGCAATAAGCTTAGAAATGTAAAACGAATGACTAGATATAGAAGAGTTTTGTATTCCGTTAGGTTTAAAATGGTGCACCATTGGCACTCCAGCACTGCTAAAAATTTTTCTTAACGCCTTCCAAATGACTCTCCCAGACCACAGTAATTTGAAAAGATGGGGTAAAGCCACCGAAAAGTCTTGCTATATCTGTAGGAGGCACTAAGAACAGCCAAACACTTATTGGTATGGTGTAGGATACTCCTAAATAGTGATCAGTATTCATGTGGCCATGATAAGGTTTTAGAAATCACACTTGAAGTAGTTAGTATTTTAGTAGCAAGAGCACAGAGAAACAACAACTACAAAAAAACCTACACAGAAGCCTTATTTAATTTTGGAGCAAGCCTCTGACTGAACTCGGTTAATGGATCGTATGGAAAACAATAAAAAAAACAATAAAAAATCCCTGAGAATGTTGTATTTCGTCTTCCAGATCGGACATTTTTCTTTTCTCTAAAGCCCAAAACGTGTAATACTGGTAGAACTCAGTTCCGTGGAAATTAAGTACTCCTATAATAAAAATCATCATTTCAAAATGAACAAGTACTTCAAATTTACAACAAGGCACATGTTTAATAGTTACATATTTGGTAGACGTAGGTGCGAGAGATATAACAACGAAATCTCTATAATCTATTAAAAGATCTCGGCCTTTCTAGAACTATCAACACTTTGTTTTTCGCACGTATTTTAAGGGTTTACTAGTAACATCTTTTAAAATTTGGTTAGGTAGAAAAAGTAACGCGGATATTGAAAGTGAACATTAATACCTACGCATTTCAAAGGGGCCCCTTGAACCAACACTTGGAATGTAAATTCCAGGCACTCTCCAAGCTCATCTCTCGTGAATCCATGTATGCTGAGGAATGTTTTCTCTATATTATACAATCAGCTCCTATGACAGGCATGAGTATATATTTTTTAAATATTTATTTATCTTTTTGCCTACATATTTAATGTATTTGTAATTACAATTATTGCTAGTTGTCTAACCAACTTAAAGCAGTCTTTGTCTAGTTTAAATGTATGTTTTGTATGTTTAAGTATATACAAGATTTTTTTACTATATATTTTTATTTATAGTAAAAAAATCTTGTAACAGTAAGGTATAATATACAACAAATAAATGCTGTGGCCTTCAACACAAAGAGCAATTCTTGTCAGATTTATTGTCCACTGTGCACCAATTCATAGAATTGCAAGTCATTATTTAATAATAAATGAAAATGCTTTTAAAATTGTGTACCAATTACGAGGATATGCGTCCGAATAACAGGTTTTAAAGAAACACATTTTATGAATAATAGCTGATAGCAAACCGTCAAAAATATTCATTTATTACTTAACTTTCTTATAAATACCTAATTTTAATAATTCTAAGTATGTATGTATTATTATGTAGTATGTATGTATTTATTATATGTTGTGTAACATAATTGACCAAAGTCAAAGATCAAACTGAGAAAGATAAAGGAAAAAACGATATTTGGTTTTTTTATTAAAAGTTATAATATTACTACATCATAATATTTATAAATTATAGGGATAAATGGTAGACACATAGCATGGTCGGCGTTCTATGAGGGAGCCTTACGCCCCGCAGTAAACGACGACCGGCGGAATAAAAAAAATGGGTTGACACTAAATCTACCTATGCCTGTATAGATGTACCTTGTAGTATAAGGTATACCGTGCTATATAGCAACGGGCCAAATAAACTGAATTTTATATAAATATATATTTTAAGATATTTTGACGGTATCTTAATGAAAAAAACACTCAAAATCTCTATGAAATACTGTATAGATTTTCTTTTAAAGTCGGTATTCTATTACACCGATTGCATGCAATTGACTCAAATTTTCATCAATCAACCGTCATTTAAGACCATTTTCTGAAATAATAATCTCAATCTTACATACTTATAGTCAACTTATAAAAGGACATCGCTATTCTAACATGCTATTCAAGTACAAAGGAGTCAAGAACTGATATTTTTATCTTTAATACACTGGTATAGTAACAGGTAAGATTTTATTATTTATATAGTTTAAAATCTTATTTAATTATATGATAATACTTTTTTTTTCAAAGCGCGGCGTTAAGTTTCGCCACTCAACACGCAATGCCTCAATCTGGCGGAAAGTGGGGAACGGATTTGTTGAAAGAGAACGGAGTGTCTTAACATTAGGTTCTTAGGTTCCCTCTGTCTACCCTGCTATATGCGGGATACAGCGTGAAGTTAAAAAAAAATATTACTTTTTAGGTGATTATAAAAGATATATATGATATATCATCAAATATAGTCATTTATAGAAATGTGATTGGCCGTAGGTTCGATTCCCATTCGGGTTACTGTTACATTTGAACAATTTTCATTTTCTTGTTTTGGTAAAACAAAGCGCCTCGTTGAGATCTGCCAGTTTTTTTTTTTATGGATAACGGTAACACCTGATGGTAAGTGGCTACCTTCGCCCATAGACATCTACAACACCGGAGATGTTATAAATGCGTTGCCTACCTAGACGACACAGATGGAATGGGAGGACAATGTAGTAGTTCGCTATCGGAACCATTCTGGGGAAAGGATGGGGTGGGATAGGGGACATAAAGTAAATAAAGTTAACACAAATTGGCTCGATTTTGGGCGGAAGGCAGCAAATGGGGTGTCCTGACGCTAGATTTTGAATTTGGTGTAAAGTTGACTTGATACAGTATATAATGTATTGTACATTGTGGGATTTGAACCCACAATCATTGCGTTCACTGACGCCTGCCCATTATATCATTACAACTTGTTTACCGAACATTCGTATGACAGTAAACGACACAACAAAGAATAATTTACTTATTTGTACAAAAACAAATGACTAATAGCAACTTTAAATAGGTGATTTAGATTATAATCGTGTGTATATGTTACCTCCAAAGACCGAAAACACAGTTAAAAGCGTTGTAATCTAATATGATACATTCCCATCATGGTTTTTCTTCATTGTCATAAAACATCGCGGTCTTAGCATTGCAACGACACGAATTTCGAGATGTATTTTTTTGTGATATCCACAGCGCGCCATAAAACTTTTTTAAGAGCCAGAAATATTTAAGAAAAAGAATTTCGTTACATCGAATTGTTAAGATTTTTTATCGGTGTTTAAACTTAACAAAATATGCATCAGTCTATTAAAAATCAAAAGATATTATATTTTTCAGACATGCACATAATCCAACGATGTGTCTTAATACTGTTTTTGGTATATCAACATCACTGTGAGACATATACAGCAAAATATGACGGTGTAGACCTAGACGAAATACTAGCAAGTGATAGATTACTTACGGGCTATGTCAATTGCTTGCTGGACAAAGGACCTTGCACGCCTGATGGCAAAGAATTGAAAAGTTAGTTTGTTTTATAATTGCTATAATTTACTAGCAGGATTTTAATTCAATTACATTTGTTTTTAGATGGGTGTCATTCATATTTTTTTTTAATTATTAAGCTGTTGAATTTTTAAATGAAAAAATATTTGAATGGATGTATTGAGTTTGAAAATATAAAAAAAAAGTTATTTTATATGTTACACAATATTGCTCATAAGTAAATTATTTTCATAATAGAATTAAATATAATGACAAAATATTCTTAAAAAAAATATTAAATAAATACAAATTAGTTTTAGCCGACCATCTCGATTCGTTCTATATTTTATATGACGCCTGCTGAAATTAATAAGTGATATCACATACTGTCATATAAGCGCATTTATTTAAAAATATAAATAAGATATTTTCAAATTTTCTTATATTATAATAATTAGTTTCCAAGAGGCGTTCATAAAAAAGAAAATTAATAATATATCGTATTAACATTACTGTAAAACTATTATCCTCATCTCTAAGTATTACGCTAAATATTGTTTGGTATCAACTTTTCTTTTTTTAGAAAATCTTCCAGATGCCATAGAAAATGACTGCAAGAAATGTACCGAGAAACAACGCATCGGTGCTGATAAAGTCATGCACTACATTATTGACCACAGGCCAGAAGACTGGAATAAGTTAGAGAAAAAGTACAGTATATTGCATACTAAACCAATTATTTATTTCCGTGTGTTTGTATTGTAATTATACTCGTAATTCAATTTAGAATTTTTAGCCCCCTACCTAATTTAATATATAGAAAACTCTATAGAGGACAAACTTCTTAGCAATTCATGGATTTAGACGTATGGATGCCGGGCCTATCGCGTTCCACCGTGAGGAGTTCCGAGCGCATTCCGTTGAATGCAATCCTTCATGCTAGAAGTGAAACTGTAACAGTTCAGACAGTGTGAAATCATTTAGCAGATTGTAGAGATTTCGCTAGTATACCTCTCGCTCCTACCTCTACCGCGTACAAAATAACCTATACAGTTTGTTGCTAAGATCGAAATACTTGTTCACCTTGAAATGGTGATCTTTAGGAATATTTTTTTTATACATAGTAAAATGAAACCTGTAAATTGTGAAGAAATTGCATTTATTTATACTTTTATATTTTGTTCTAGATATAATGCTGATGGCACATACAAATTAAAGTACTTAGCAGGTAAAGAAATGTTAAAATCCAATAGCAACGCCCATGCGAATATAACTCAAGATGACGAAGACGAATATGAAGAAGAAGCTAGCAGCGATATCCCTAGAACATCTATCAAAGAACAAAACTAAAGTATAAATAAATATATATAATATATTTATCCAAACAGTTAACTATATCAGCTTCGAAAACTGCATTTGAATTTAAAAAGTCGCTTATTAAATTATTGGGGAATAACATGCTTATTATTATTTCCGTAATCATCTCATAATCTAACATATTTGAATTAATGGCAAATAAATTTAAATGTAATAAAAGAATATACTATGACCCTGACGTTGCCGCCTGTCGTGGCGCGCAGAGGCACAAGCGTGGGACTGAAACACGACAGGTTGTGGGTTCATTCCCCACTCCAGGAAATGCTAGTATTTTCATTTTTGGGTTTGGGTAACAAGGCAAAGCGCGGCGTTGAGTTCTGCCACTCAACACGCAATGCCTCAATTTGGCGGAAAGTGGGGAACGGAAACATTGAAAGAATGCAAAGTGTTTCACACCAGGTTCTCTGGTTCCTCTGTCACCCCGCTATGGCGTGGATACAGCTTGAAGTTAAAAAATATATATATATATATTTCGTAATCATTTCATAATCTAACATATTTGAATTTAATGGCAAATAAATTTAAACTATAAAAGAATATACTATGACCCCTGACGTTCAGGAATGTCTGAGAAAACTTACAGCGTTGTTTTATAATTTATAGAAGAAAATTTTATAGAGTTAATGAAATAAAAACAAGAATTAAAATCAAAATATGTAGTAAAAAAGTAATTTTAAATAAACTTTTATATACTATTCTTTGCTGCAGTGGCAGACAGCATTTTTAATAATAATATTTTTTTTTTTTTTCGACTGTAGTATGCTGTTGGCCCTATTGGCCCTCAACAGCGTCACCGGGTTTTGTGGGAGGAGCTTGAAGAGCTTTGACTCTGGTTTGGCCTCCCTCGGGAGGAGAGGACCATCAACTTAGAACTGCAGTGTCACAGGGGCGCCTCTCCTGCGAGGCCGAACCTCGGCTTGCGAACACCGCTTGTAGTGGGGACTCTTGCTTTCGCTCGGCCTCGAGCTTTGAACCTACCGGGTAGGAGTTTGATGCCCTGTTGATTTTTAGTGGCTTCGAACCCGGTCGCACCGAGGCGTGATCGAGCCGTAGAAAAGTAAGTGACCTCGTCTCCCCACCGGCGGGGACGCAGGGGCAGGGGTCGTGCGTCTGCGGAGTGTGTTGGATCCTACCTTGCATGTTGCAGGATCGTTCGCGAGAGTAATGGCGTCAGCTTCTGTTAAACGTGTCGAGGCCTACGGGGCCCCCAGGACGTTTTTTGCTAATATCGTAAATAATAATATAAGAAATGTGCATCCTATTTGAAAATAATAACGACGTGTTTTTAAAAGTAAGTAAAAATAATTTGGAAATTAATTTGTAAATAGTACTTTTATTATATATATCCTTTTCTATTTATACTTTTATTATTTTAGTTTATTTTTACAGTGGCATATCTTTTAACACGCACACTAACGCCAGGCATTATGTATCTATTAGGGGTAACATGTCTCTCTTCCTCAACGTATCCAAGATCTTTAACAATTTTATATTTGAATCTTTCTTCCTTAGGCTCCTTCTTTCTAGGCAAAATTTGTAATGTTGACCTGGAACGCAATTTAAATAACTAATTAATTTATTACAAATATTATATACATTACGTCTCAGTTTCACCGAAGAGAAGTAATTCTCTTTTCTTTTTTTTTTTTTATCTTCACGCTGTAACCCGCATATAGCAGGGTAGGCAGAGGGAACCAGAGAACCTAGTGTTAAGACACTAAAGTCTCTTTCAACAATTCCGTTCCCCACTTTCCGCCAAATTGAAGCATTGCGTGTTGAGTGGCGGAACTCAACGCGTTGTTACCAAACCCAAGAAATGAAAATACTAAATTTTACATTTCCTGGAGTGGGAATCGAACCCACAACCTGTCGCGTTTACAGTCGCACGCTTGTGCCTCTGCGCCAAGACAGGCGTTTTTCGTAAATTAAGTAATAAAGTAATTATCCTTATATTTTAAAAGTAATTAAGCGTCTCGAAGGTAAAATTGCTATATTGATATTGTTATATTTTTCGAAATCTTAAATTTTATTATATGGAAAGAACGTTTCAACATAAATAAGAACTGACCAGAAAAGTTATGTAAGTACTTTTTAGTAGAAGTTTTAAAACGAGGCTTCTAAAAAACAATCAGAGTATTGTTTTAGAAGGTTTTCATATAATTGAATCTATTGGATATCTAAATATATCTCCAGTCAACTAAGTATAAAGACATTTTCATAAAAAATCTTACATGATATTTTATCCAAGTACTCGCTGAATTTTGTCAAGGCCGTCGTACCTGGTAAGAAAGAGCTTCCATGCGACGGGATCATGTGCCATCATAGAGGCAACTACTTTACCAGCGGTCTCCTTCTGTTTAGTAGTACATTTAGCACAATCATCTTTAAGAGATTGTATGAGAATACCTGAAGATAAAATAGAGCTAAGCTTATTTTATATAATATGATAATAAAAGGTTAGATGCGAATAAAAATTCATAAATTTTGCTTAATTATAAAAGCCTGCTAATGTAATGTATGAATCAGCTACTTAAGAAAAAACTCATGAGATCCTTTAATTAGGCGGTATATTTTTTTTAATAACCCAATTTCAGTGTTCCTTAATAATATGATTAATTAAAAAGAATTACAAAGTCTCAAATATCACCTAAACCACTCAATAATGCGATTAAATGGACGAGCAAAGTCATCTAGTCGATTTAGTTGCATTCTGTATAACTGGAGATAATATTTTTAAAGTTATGATGTGGAAAATAATCGTAAAAAATAAATTGGTTCGATCAGACAAAAATTTGTATGGGCATTGCCTCTTAATTATGGTTATTTTGGAGTTTAAAAGAAGTATCTAATAAAAAAAAAATTACTATGTACAAATATATTTATATTATGATTGATACGTATTCGGTATATATTTGTTAGGATTCGCACAAAATTTCTTTAAAAGTTAAAAAATCTTTTAAAGCTAATAAAATAGAAATAATGAATGTTAAAGACATTCATTATTTCTATTTTATTATACTTCTTGGTACAGTTATTACTATTTATAAAGTTTGTTTTTTTTTAAATAAAACAAAATTATATAGGTACACATTCAATTTTAAGTCTTATTGAGTCATGAATGTAATCACCAAATAATAAATTATAAACTGTCATATATAATAAATAAATAAGTAAATAAATGCTTACTTTTTATGCCACCCATGTCTTTGGAACAATATCTGTCAACAGACATTAAGCACTTCACATCCTCAGCAGGCAACGGTGGAATGGCGTTATTTAAATTCCATTTTTGTTTCCAAGGCGTATATTTTTCGGAATCTCTCACTACTTCATTTATGACCAACATGTCTTCGTCTCCATACACCACGTTGTACCCCAAACTTCTTACACCATCGCTGACTGTTCTGTCTATACCTGGAGCTGTCATTTCAGAAGAAATGGAAGAAATTAGCAATACTGTTGTAAAGAATAGAATAAACATTTTTGAAGTCAATTATCCTGTCGTGTTGTGCTACAATTGATCACAGTAAAATGCAGTAGTGAAGGTATGATGTAAAGACACGTGTAAAGACTAATTGAAAACATGGGAATTTGTTTTGTTTGAATGAGCAAAGCGATCAGACGTTCCGCACAGTTTATAGGCGAGCAGATACATTTTTTCAATGTTAATAAATGACATTTAATATATAAGGATCAATATGGCTAAATAATTACGAAAACCTATTAATGAAACTAAAAAAATGATTTATGTACCAACTTATTGAGTTTATAAATAAACAAACATGTTATTGTCTTTCATGTTATTTTTAATACTTACCTACTCTTATATTTAAATAGACCTTGAGTACCTTATAGAATTTTAAGTAGAAATCATTGCCAATTTTATGTATATATCTTTGCTGATATTATTCCTATTTATAGAGAACAATAATAGAGAACGCTGAATCATAACGTAACATACATTACAATGCTAATTATCTGCGTTATAATTTAATTAATTAATTTATTGTTCATCATAATAACGCGTCGCTTCCAAGGTCGAACTCAGAAGCTTATAAATATTTAAACTTAAAAATAATTATATCTACTTGAGTCGCTAAAGTAGAACAATAGTTTCTAAAGAGGACAGAAAATTGAGAGGCTTTATAGCTTACTTTCTTTATGCATATAGTACTTATGGTTGGAAATGTGTAAAATTTTATTTTTTTTTTATAATTATAACGAAAGGTAAAACTGTTAATTTTTTATACAAAATGTTGTGGAACACTGCCACTGAACATATTCGGGGCGCGTGTGGCCCGTTTTGTCAATAAACAGCCTTCGTTTGCGTTGCATACCAATTATCTACAAACAAAATCAAATGTGCAATAGTAATTTGGGTTAATAGATATTTTTAATGCAATTAATTTGTACCACTGTATTTAATTTTAAAAATATAAGTATATATATTATCAAAATATACGCAAATAAGTACAAGTTAGGTTAGGTTAGGTTAGGGTTAAGTTAGGGTCGGCAACGCGTAAGTGATGCCCCTGGTGTTGCAAGCGTCCAAAGGCCACGGTAACCACTTACCATCAGGTGGGCCGTGTGCCTTGTTGCCACCGTCGTGGTATAAAAAAAAAAAAACATTTGTCAAAATATATTTATGCTTAAAACTTTAACCACTTATAACCTAATTGGTAAACCAAGATATTTTTATGTAAATCTGAGAAAAAAACACGTATTTTTCTGATGTGTAACCATAATTTATGAATTAGATGCTTACAGTGATTATTCTAATTAACAATATAAAAAGTGTATCAGGTAATTGTGCGAATAGTAACATAGCGGATATT
Organism: Philaethria dido; assembly: GCA_033558755.1. Taxonomy (NCBI): domain Eukaryota; kingdom Metazoa; phylum Arthropoda; class Insecta; order Lepidoptera; family Nymphalidae; genus Philaethria; species Philaethria dido. The sequence goes on along the minus strand of JAKGSA010001734.1, from coordinate 12,512 downwards.
TTCGTAGTTAAGTACTTTATTTTATTTTTTTTGTTAGGTTCTTTTGTATTTTGGTATGACGAAAAAAATTAAAAAATGACTCTTAATAGGTCTTATCTGTAGCTGTATACATATTAAGATATCGTTTTCCTATATAATATTTTATAAACATTTAATAACAAAAGATATCTTACTTAACCCGCATATAGCAGGGTGATGAAGAACCAGAAACCCAGGTATTCAAGACCTCCATTCTCTTTCAACAATTCCGTTCCCCACTTTCCGCCAGATTGGAGCCATTGCGTGTTTGAGTGGCGGAATTCAACCTCGTGCTTTGTCTTGTTACCAAGCCCAGATGAAAATACTTCATTTCCTGGGTGGAATCAGACCCACACAACCATCGCTTTACAGTCGCACACTAGTGCCTCTGCGCCACGACAGGCGTTAAAAAAAAAAACAAAGATATTGTTATAATTCACAGGTTATATAAAAAATTATTATTGTTATAATAATTAAAAGCGTCTACGTGAAATGGCAATAATCCTCGTTCTTTAATTATCAAGGCTGTTGCATTTTTTGTTTTATTATTTTAAATAAAGAATACTTACCATTTTTCTTCCATTTCGAATTGTTGAGATTGATTGAAAAATTTATTATTAATGATTTAATAAAAAACATTTATATAGTTATTATTTGCCTACCTACCTAAGAATAATTGCCTGTGCCTTTAATATTATAAAGGCAAAGTATTATATTGTAACTATCCAGTTTGCTTGTCAAAACAGTCAGTGTTCTGTGACTCTTTACAGGTTTTTTTTTATCCTCACGCTGTATCCCGTATATAGCGGGGTAGGCAAAGGAAACCTGAGAACCTAGTGTTAAGACATTCCGTTCTCTTACAACAATTCCGTTCCCCACTCTCCTCCGAATAGAGGCATTGCGTGCTGAGTGGCGGAACTCAACGCAGCGCTTTGCCTTGTTACCAAACCCAGGAAATGAAAATACTAACATTTTCTGAAGTGGGAATCGAACCCACAACCTGTCGAGTTTACAGTCGCACGCTTGTGCCTCTGCGTCACGACAGGCGTTACTCTTTATAGGTAACAACAACAACATTAGAGAATGAGCTCCTTGGCATTTCATGCGAGTGTCAGGCGCATCGCGTTGCAGTGAGAAAGATTCGGAGCTGGAATCAGCGAGCCAAGTATAAGCTTAAAGGGCCCCTTTAATATGCACCAACGCTCTCCTTCGCTGACCAAGTTAAATATGGCTAGGTAGAGAGAGGACTCTTTATCTAACGAAATCTGAAAACCGCTACTAATGTCACCTTCAGAATACGTAGTAAGAAAGAACTGATAATAGTTCTCAAAAGGCGGAGATCTTTTAGATTATAAAAATGTTAATGTCTAGTTTACTTCTATATTACACGTTTTAGATGGTTATATCCGGTATAAAATATCCGGTTTCGCAAACATGTTCATCATGTAAGGCTTGTGCTTGGACTTTTGGACAAGTCTTTTTTCAACTATATTAGTGGTAGTGGTGGTTGTTATATTTTTAATACTGTAACACGACGCAAGTATTGACCGCTTTCCAGGACTTTATACATAACTAAATTATCAGTCATTTGGAATACATTAAGATAGAATTACAAATATTGAACCAATCATGAATTAGGGGGCGCCATTTTAAAACATGTCTAAGCTCATCTTATACACTTTATATTTCTCGTCCTGCCGAAAAAGTTAACTACAATTTAAGAAGATAATTTAATTAGACAAAAGGTGTTATATTATTTTCTTAATTTCTTTTAGAATTATACCAATAAATTAATGAACGGTTTATGTTGACTTTGATTTTATAATAATCATGAACAAATTTAAGACGGTTATTCATGTAATGTTTCATTAGCGTTTTGAATCCGCATGTATATTTCTCATTATATTTAAAGTATAACACCTGGGATACGATAAATACTATAAAATAATAAACCTTCAAAATATTTAATATATAATTAGGAATCGCTTACTCTCTTCTTTGTTTTTTTTTTATCTTTCCCTGCCTACATAATCATATTTTATTTTATAGGACAGAGATGCTAACAAAAAATAAGTTGTAACAACAATATAAGAATTTGCAATGCAGCTGGATAAGAAGGCATGGCTGAGCGGTCGGAAAGCATGGACGGTTGCCAAGAGGCGCAGGCTCCAGTCCCGCTTCTTTCAATTATTAAAAAGTTTTCTAAAAAAGTAATACTTCCCGAGTCTCACTGGAACCCTCGGCCATCGTCTACAGTTAAGTGCTTACTAATTAACCACAATAGTAATTCTAATTACTTGTTAGTTAAGTGCAATTTATTAATACTAACTTAAATGGCTGTCGTGGCGCAGAGGCACAAGCGTGCGACTGTTAAAGCGACAGGTTGTGGGTTCGATTCCCACTCCAGGAAATGTGAAAGTTAAATATTTTCATTTCCTGGGTTTGGTAACAAGGCAAAGCGCGGCGTTGGTTCCGCCACTCAGCACGCAATGACTCAATTCGGCGGAAAGTGAGGAACGGAGTGTCTTAACACTAGGTTCCCTCTGCCTACCCTGCTATATGCGGGATATAGTGTAAGAAAAAAAAAAAGAACTTAAATAATAGTTATTGCAAATTCCTCAATTCGACGACATAAGAAATATTTAAAAATCTTAGAAAATATATAGAAAGAATTGCAAGGATATATGAAATAACAAAATCAAGAAACTAAAAATAATTTATTTCTTTAACAGTTCTTCCAATTTTTTGGATGCAATTGACATATCAAGTTTTTTATCCGTGCTTTTAGCCAATATGCCTAATAAAGCATTAAATACTTTAATTTTCCCTTCTTTGTACTGTTTTACCAATTTAGGATTACTATCAATCACATCCATACACCTATTTAAAATTTCGGTTTCATCAGTTATTATAAGCCAACCATTTTCCTGAATTACCCCTATGGGCGTCAGATTTGAATTTTTTACCAGTGCATCAATAACCTTACGAGAAACATCTAAATTAATTTTCTTTGATAACAATAAGTCTACAATATTAGCCAATTGTTGTGCATTCACAGGGCAATGCTCTACATCAATTTTGTTTTTATTAAGTACAGTAAGCAAATCATTTAATAGAAGATTAGCCACTTTAGTAGGGTTTCTAAGTTCTGAAATTATATTTTTAAATAATTCCAATAAAACAGGTTCATTGACAAGTTGCACAGCCATTTCAGGACGTATTTCATATTGATTTATTAATTTTGTTCTAGATTCTTCCGGTAATTCTGGTATTTGTTCTTTTATTAAGGGGACACTTATGACATCTTCACTATCAACTTTTGTCTTTAAATTCAGTCTTAGTGGTGGTAGGTTTGGTTCTGGCATGTATCTAAAGGAGAAATGTATTTATTATTAAAAGTAAATAAATAAAAAGATATTTTATATGTTAATGAGTGTTAATTTAAGAGCAAAAAAAGAAGATTTAATATTTTTTACTATACAAGATATTAAGCAAAGATTTCACGTTTAAGACATAAAACGTTTAGGCAATTCAGATAGAACATATGTTAAGGAAAAACTTATTCTTAATATTATTTCTTCAAGTAATATTATAAAATCAATGTATCCACCTGTAATCTTGAACAACTTCTTTGTCTCGCATAGGTATTGTCACTTTTGCTGTTGCATCCCATGCTCGTGTCTCATTTATAATGCGACCACCATTTTCTAATATTTGTAGTTGTCGTTCAATTTCATGTTTGATAGCACCTGCTACTCCACGGACTGATCCAATGTTTTTAATCTATAAATATCACAAAGAATATATTATTTCAAAGGATTATTGATACAAATTTATAGAAAATAATAATGTTCTTGGTTGCAAGTAAATCACAAGAGATATAAAACAACATGATATAAGTTTCAAAATGAAAAAAGGTAGAATGAAAAAGTTTTATAACGTATGTATTCATTATGGTGTTTTTGGTCAGTACATTATCAATTTTCATATACATAATAATTAAAAAAATTCAGTTATAACAATGAGTTACGTGGGTCACCATAATAATGAAATATATTATAATGAAATATATTATAATGAAATATTATTTAATTATGATGATCATCATTTCATAATATCACATTTCCTGCTTTCTATTTGCTGATTTTTTATTTAGAAAAACTTAGTATAATTAGTATTTTTAATTTTAAACACAATTAAAATTCATTTTGCATAACTTTCCTAAGGAATGCCATTAAATATTCATTAATTAATTACATAAACATTATTGTTTATTGATGAAACATACAAATGGCCTTATGACTTTAAATGTAGAACAACAGTTATATGCAAATGACTATTAATTTATCGAACACTTTTTTTTTACGATAAACACATTTTAAAATCAAGTCCTACTTTATATATATAATTAGTTAGATTATCATATCAATTTAATTATTGTGCCAAAAAAATTGTAACAATGTTATCATAATTATAGTATGATATGATGCCCTAGTTTAGACTTAATATAAATTGTCAATTTACTATATAACAACCCTCGACTTGCTTCATGACAAAAAAAATTAGTACATGTATTTATTTTTTTCAATAATCAAAAAAACATATTTTGAATTATATATAAACATAAATTATACATATTGAAGCCATTATGGCACAGTGGGACACTATCTGACTGCAAATACAAATGGTTGTAGGGTAATAGAATGATTATAATTAAAATATTTTCATATCCTCGGTCCAGTAAGACAAAGCGCATCACTGAGTTGCCCCACTCAACTATAATTTACCAAAAATGTTCAAGAAGCAGAGAACACACATCATATAAACAAAAAACAAAAATAGGAATTGTTAACATACTTAACATAAAATCTTATCTCATATATACCTCAGTCCGTGTAGAAAGTGGTTCTCCAACTCTTCTTATGGAAACATTTGCATCTACCCGCAATGCTCCTTCTTCCATGCGACCAGTACATGCACCCAATCTTTGTACTATTAATACAAGTTCTTTTACTAATGCTGCTGCTTCCTCACCATCCTGTAATAAAATATAATAATAATATTAATTTCAATTTAAATAAATAATGAAAGCCTAAAATATTTTTTGTTATAGTTAAATTTAAAAAGTTAAATTTAGTGAAATAACTCCTAAAAATATTTCAAATTTTACTGTTATAAATAATTTATCTTAATAACTAACCTCAAGATCAGGTTCAAATACAAGTTCAATAAGAGGTGCTCCTGCTCGGTTTAAATCCACTAGACTTCTTTTTAATTCTATATCGTGTAATGACTTGCCACTGTCTTGCTCTAACTGAATCTGTTTTATTTTAGAACTTTTATTGTAAGGCTTTTTGTGAATACCCGGTGTGAATACCTGTAAAGAATCAAAAAATGTATATCAAGACAATGAATAATTTGACTCTTATTGTTATTTGATATTGAATTTTTGTGTATACTGAACATATCTATCGTTATTAGCTGTCGAATGTAATACCTGAAAATGAATAACTCCATCATTAGCTAAAGGGGCTCTTTGTTGTGTTATTTGATATCCAGAAGGTAAATCTGCATAGAAGTAATGTTTGCGGTCGAAACTTGATACTTCATTTACTTTACACGAGAGAGCCAATGCGGTCAATACACCCAATTTTACACACTTTCGATTTAGCACGGGCAAAGTTCCCGGAATCGCAGCATCAAACAATGAAACACAATCGTTTACTAAGCCACCGAAAGTATTTTCGGCACCAGAAAAGAGTTTTGATTTAGTATTTAGCTGCGCATGAACCTCTAATCCGACGACACTTTGCCATTTTCCAGATCTAGCAGTATTTAACCTACGTCTATATATTTTATCATATTTACATAGCAATCTTTGCGTCACGATAGAAAAATTCATTTTCATATAAGATATATAGACCAATAATCAGCTTAACATTTTCATTTTATAACCTAATATAATATACCAGATGACAGCTGACATGTACCCATGTCTGACAGCTAAAAACAGATAACATCTAGGTATACAAATTGCTAGCGTTAAATACTGTACTATAATTGATTGCAGATTTTTTTATATATAATTAAATGAAATAATTATTAAATTGGTGGTGGTCGACAAGCCTATTGAAAAGAAAATATGAATCTGCTTTAAAGATTTTTTTAGCGGGTAGAGAACATAATACTATATTAGGGCATTCGTTCTCCTCATTCCAATGAATCTTGAAAACATCCCGAGTTAAGTGGCGAAACCAATCGTTATATTTTGACTGAAGAATGAAATAAAATATAATGATTCTCCCCGAGTGGATATCGAATCTACAACTATCGAGCCTGAAGTCAAACACTGTCATATTTTGTCACGATGAGGAATAGTGACAAGGCATAGTTGCACTATTTATTTGAATTTTGAATAAAAATGCAAATTATAAATGACGATATGATTAAAATTATCAACATTCAGACATATATGCACTTACGTGTATGTACTAATACTAATATAATTTTGCATTGTATATTTATTAATATGCATGTACAGATGTAAGAAAATAGCGACGTGATTTATGACTTGCGAAAGCCCCGGCTCTCTCTTTCTCGTGAGTTACTAGCAATGGACTTTGAACCTCACAGATTTATATAGAAAATACTGTTATATTGTGTTTCTGTTTACAGGCTCTACATTTCTTCGTAAATAAAATATTCATTAACACATAATTAAAAGATAAATTATCATAAAATTATCATAAATAATACTAAGTTTCATATATATTTTTATGAAACATTTTATAACACATATAAAAATGAGAGTATATACATAATACATATACAACAAAAAATATATAGGTATATAGGTACTACAGTAAAAAACTTACCCAAAACATTTATTTATGTCGCTTTAGTTGTATTGGAATGGATTTTTCGCGCCTAAATAATTTAATTTAAATCTAAAACTTATATACAATTGCATTGATAACTTGACTAACAAACTTATACCTAGCTTAAAATAAATACAATATCACATTTTATAAATATGCACTTAATCGCCTACGACACTAATCCCGTTACCACTTCAAAGAGGAAAGAGAATAGGTAAAGAACAGCGAAAGCTAATGTGGCCTCGGCAATGGAGTACATTTTCATTGATTTTTTAAGTGATGAAAAATCAATAATGTTTATTTTTTAGCGGTAAGCGCGCAATTATGTCGCGTGCGACGTACAGTCAATACGGCTCACTGGCAGCGAATGATTATAAAATACAACAACCGCGGTGGGTGTGAGCAGCCTTGAATACTGAAAGTAATCCGGCAAAGTTATATACCACGGACTTTAGTACTTCTTCAATATTACAAATTATCTATTGGATTTCACTACGTAACAACCATACACACCCACAAAGTCTGACTGATAAATTGAATTATTTATGTTTTGCGTCACATGTTCTAGATTCTTTATATGTACTTTACTGGCTTGTCGAGTTTACACTTTACAGATTGTTTTATAGCTTAGAATGTTTTACTTTTAGCAAAGCTTAATGGACTAAGAGTTAAAATATTTATATACTCGAGTGAGCTATAAAATAACCTTAATTTATGTATCCAACAATGAGTAGGTCTTTGTGTGATGTTGCAAAACAGTGGTTTCATCTGTTTATACTTATTACAGTCTAAATAATAATGTTTTATAGTAATTATATTTATACAGACAATTTTGATTTAATTACGGTCAATACAAATTTAACAATCACCTTTATGCTTTAAACTTAATTTGAATAATTTTACATTTATAAATGTTAAAAGACTTAATATAAAGATATAGATAATGGAGGTATGTAAATAATGCATTTATTCTTGAATGTAGAGTTCCTGGAAATCGACGATTAATTATAAAAACTGATATTGTGAATAGACTGTTCTAGAAATCAAAATTTACTAGTAACCTAAATTGGATATTTAGATAATAATTGATAATGATAAGTTACGTCAATGCTAATTCCTACACATTTATATTAATACAGTTCGTTAATAGATAATAGATAATAATCTATGTGTTATGACAGATGCTTATCGAATGTCTAAAAAAAATCATAGACTTTGGAGAAATATTCAATACCCAAAAGTTATCATTACATTATTTATTTTATCATAAGTATTGGTCACATAAATAATATGTACCTATAACTTCACGCCTTATCACGCACATAGCAGAGGAGGCAGAGGGAACCAGAGAACCAGAGATAGTGTTAAAACACTCCGTCTTTTTTAACATATGCTTTCCCCAGTGGAAACTGATAGAGGCATTGCGTGCTGATGGAGGGAACTCAACGCCACAGTGTTGGCTTGTATGTACTTATATATAATGTAAAATGTTTTTTACTAAACATATATACATATATAGCTGATACATGAAAAATATAAAATATTTAAGCTGTTTTTAAATAAAGACTAAATATTTCTTCTAAATCATATGTTGATTAGATTGTTATTGCACTATCTATTGATAATTATTATATTTATAGTATTTATAAAGTCACATTGAGTTGCTTTTAATTTAACAAAGTAACTAACGAATAGGAACTTTTTTAGCGTTTTTACAATTATTCAATAAATATTATAAGCGATAACACTTTATAAACAACAACAATATGTAAGTATGTTATTTTACAGACTATGCTGGCAATTATTTATAAAACAGCTAGTTGTCTAAAATAGAATTATAGTTGCATAAGATAAGATTTTTTAGGTGGTAGGAGGTCTGTCCTCCGACTGGGCTCGCAGTGACCACTATCATAGCGTCAAAGACGAACCGCCAACATCTACCGATGTGTTCCGGTCTGATGACATGTGTTTGATTTTCCCTTTCCACCCATCCTTTCTCAAAATGTGGTTTTTCTGATAGTGGACTACTACATTGTCCCCCTTCCATCAGTATCCTCTAGGTTATAAACGCATCTACAACATCTCTGGTGTTGTAGATGTCTATGGGCGAAGGTAACCACTACCATCAGGTGGTCCTTGCCGTTTGCCGTCCGTTATCAATAAAAAAGAAATAAAAAAAGATGTATTTTTTTATATAAATAAATCATATACAAATAACATCACTTGCCAAATGCACTTGCGTAGTAAATAAAGCATACCATTATTTGAGAAAGTATCGAATAACATTTTTTCTCATGATTTAGATCACTAAATTGTTGAATTTATGCGGACAACATTTTTTTTGGGAACATTTAGTATTTTAAAGCCCATTTTACAGATATTACAATTTATTTATTAACTCTACTTATTCCTTGTCTTGAATTTCCAAAAATTAATGTAAAAAGACTTATCATTACCTAATTGAGCTGTGATTCTCTTTACACATGATGGTAATATTAAGATTAAATCTGTTTAGTGACAAATCTGCGCCAATAAACAGCGGTGTCGGGTCCTCCCCTAGAAGCATTTCATATAAATTATCATATCAATAAGCGAATGAAAATAAACGACATTAAAACGAGTTTTACTATTATTACATATAATGTAACAACATTTTGAAAATATATCCACCAACCAACGATTTACAATAGGTGCAAAATATTTATATTAGATGTTCCCCTGCCCGCACGACTCGCGCAAGCCGAGGTCCTAGTCCCGCAGGGGGCGCCCCAGCCTGTCGGCATCCTCTCGAGCAAGCCAGTTTAGTGCTTGCATTTCGCAGGACTGGAGCACCCTCTTCCTCACTCCCCTGTGTCGCTGTAAAGACCGCTAGGGTCAACAGCATGTGTATCATTTTCGAAAATATATATATATATATATTATAGAGTAGCTTCATGTCATTAAGTATAGACTGGGCCAGAACAGAATAAAGAGCATCAATATATACTACGTTTTGAATGATGGCCAAACATCCTGGAATACTAATTCTTATTTACATACATACACACATAGCTTCACGCTTCCCTGCATATAGCAAGATAGACAGTGGGAACCTAGTTTTAAGACACTCGCCCCCACTTTCCGCCGAAATGAGATATTGGGTGGCTGAGTGGCGGAACTCAACTCAACTCAACGCGGTACTTTGCTTTGTTACCAGAGGGAAGTAATAAAAATACAAAATATGAATTAATGTTTTCATTTCCTGGAGTGCGAATCGAACCCACAACCGGTCGCATTTACTGTCGCTTGCTTATGCCTCTTTGCCATGACAGGCCTGAAGTAATTAGTAACCATTTTCATTTTTAACATTCTTTTTAACTTCACGCTGTAACCCACATATAGCAGGGTCGACAGAGGGAACCTGTGTTAAGACACTCCGTTCCCCACTTTCCACCGAATTGAGGCATTGCGTGCTGAGTGGCGGTTACCAAACCCAGGAAATGAAAAATGCCATTTCCTGAAGTGGAATGGAACCCACAACTTGTCGGTCGCGTTTACAGTCGCACGCTTGTGCCGCTGCGCCACGACAGGCGCAAACATGGCAGCAACATTTTAATATTTTTTTTCTTGATGGCAAGAGTAGCAAGTATGTATATAGGTATGTACCTATTTGCATTTTGCATATATAGACATTTTAACACTTACTATACAACTTTAAATTCATCGTTTAATGTTATAATATGCTAGTATACAGTATGTGTTCTACTTACATACTACGTCGTAATTATAAACCTTTGTTCACTATAATTATTCAGCACACAAAACACGCGAGGTCACATTATTAAGAATTAATTATTGAGAAATTTACTGTTCTTAGTTCCATAACCTTTAACTAATACAATACTACTTATACATATAAGTAAACTTAAAAATAAAACTTAAAACTTTCTAATTAAAATCATAATAAAATGAGACTTGTTAGTACAGTATAATATACTTTTGTCAGTGAAATTGCTGGTATTTAGAAATATATTCAATAAAATATATCTAAGTTCCAGCAATTTCACTGATTACAAAATCCAACAATTCAACTAGTATTGATATCTCTCAAATGTTTCTAATAGTGAAGTAATAGTGAAATCTAAACATCTGTGATATCATCAGAGTAAATTTTGTTTTGTTAAACTTACTTATTCAAGCTATTTATTAACTAATAGGTTAAGGATACAGGTATCTAATAAGGCACCTATCCTAACCTATTGGTTAATATAAATCGAGTGGCGACCACGAACCGGAAGGCGTAGCGTGGGACGGCCCCCTACTAGATGGACCGGACGACCTAGTCCAAATTGGTGGGAGCGCTGGATGCAGGAGGCATCCAGTCGTGCTATGGCGATCTATGGGGGAGGCCTATGTCCAGCAGTGGACGTCTTCTGGCTGACGACGACGACCTAATAAGGTACCTATCGTTATTTTATAACCAAATCACACAAAATCTTCACAAATTATAGCCTATGTATCATTCTGATGTATGAACTATATTATTGTAAAGTTTCATCTAGATACGTTCAGTAGTTTTTACTTGAAAGAGTAACATACATTTAACCATCCTCACTTGTCATTATATGAATCGGTAAGTGCAGAAACAACGTAAGTCCGGATTTTCAAATTTTGCAGGAGGGAGAAAAAAGTGTATAAGTTAGCTTTCTACGCTAGTTTAAATCGATTACGCCTTTTTGCATTTTTTGTGACTCACATTGTTTCTGCACTCACCGATTCATATTCGTTCGCCCACTACGCACGATACGTATGATATGCACTTCAAATGTCTTTAACGGTTTGATTTGAATAAAAAATGAAATATATCTCGTAGGAAAGTCACCACAATCTAATAAAAATGCTCAGATAAATGATGGAATACAATTAAAAGTCTAAAATAAACATTTTCTTTATTTTACTTAAAGTTTTTTGCCATAACAATATTTACCTATTTTTGTGATAGTTATCTTCATAAATTATTTATGATAACTATAGCATTAAGTATTATTATAGATAATTATCAAAACTACTAACTGTGAAATTTACCATACGTTTTTTGACATACCAACTTTGTTAACTTTGTTTGTACCTATATCTTTTTATCACTTCATGTTCCGAAATATATGTATGTTTAAGTAAAAAAGTATTTTAACAACATTTTACTGACGATATTTTTATTATCAGTATTATATTATTCGATTTAAAATATTCTATTATGTAGGTACTGTAAAGACTGAACTAGAAAAACAGCATTGAATTGATCTCTAAAGTAACCTTGACCGAGAAACTATATTGTATTATTTGAAAAATGTGCAAATAGTTAATAGTCTAAGCGTTTTATTTAGTCATCAAATTCTAGAACATTATTAATATAATAATTTCATCAAAGCGATAGTGTAATAATACCATGATCTTAAATATACATCTAATATATTCGGACAGTTAAAAAATATTTTAGTAAACATAGTTATGCTGTCTGTTTACGTATAGCTTCCCTTTTTATGGGGGGTCTTCACTCTCCTCCCTGGGGAGGAGGGGTGATGGCTTCAGGCTCTTAGGCCTATGGCCATGGGAGTCTTCTCCGTCCATGAACATGGG
>JAKGSA010001733.1:1962-40779 GCA_033558755.1 Philaethria dido | reverse complement strand
TACCTTCCTGCCAAATAGGTTTAAAAAAAATAAGATTCGTAAAAAAAATATTAAAAACTACCACCCCCTGGACTATAACTACTTGTAACTTAAATAATAACAGGATGTCTGTTTCCAAAAGGTTGTTTGTTAAAGAAATAAAAGAAAATTGACTTTAAAAACTCGCCCGTAGCGAAAGTCCGTTTAAATATTTGACTGTTCGACATACAATTATTATTGCTCTCGCCAAAAATTCAGGTAAAATGAACTACGAGAGCCTTAACTCAAAGTATTAAGGTTTATTTTCTTTTTTATTTAATATTTTCTTAAGTTAACTTCTTGTAAATTGGCGCCATGTTGAATAACTGTAACAACGGTTTGACGAAAATTTTACTGATTGCTTAATTGTTATTGTTTACGCGAATGTATATAATTTGTAAATTTTTGACAAGTAAAGAATTGACAGGTTGATGAGATATGCATGCAATGATATGTGCATACGTATGTAGTTACGTTAACTGGATTCTCGTTTACCTTAATATATTTAGAGGTAATAAAGAACGCCTATCGTGGCGCAGAGGCACAAGCCTGCGACTGTAAACGCGACAGGTTGTGAGTACGATTCCCACTCCAGGAAATGATTTTGTTTATTTCCTGGGTTTGGTAACAAAGGCAAAAAACGGCGTTGAGTTCCGCCAGTCAGCACACAATGCCTCAATTCGGCGGAAATTGAGGAACGGAATGTCTTAACACTAGGTTCCCTCTGCCTATTCTACTATATGCGGGATACAAAGTGAAAATATGTATGTATGTATGTAATAAAGAAATGCAGCTTCACGCTTTGCTTGGCATAGCAGGGTAGTCAGAGTGAACCTAGTGTCGAGACACTCCATTTACCGCTTTCCGCCTAAATTCGAGACATTGTGTACTAAGTGGCAGAACATAGCACCGCGCTTTGTCTTATCAGAGCGGAGAAATAAAAATAGTTTAAATATAATCATTTCCCCGAGTAAGAATCGAACCCACAACCAATTGCGTTTACGGTCAGACGCTGTTCCACTGTGCGACGATAGAGTTAATTATCTCATATTTCTGATAATATGTATAGTTATGGAATCGATTCAAAATCACAGAATTCATTATACTTATATTGTCAATGCGAAAGTTTATCAAGATGGATAAATGTTTGGTAATCTTTCAGACAAAAATCTCATACGCCAGAATGTAGTTCTCAATATAATTAGTCATGGTTTCGATTTCCACTCGGGGAAATGACTATATTATTTTTTTTTATTTCTCCGCTCTTCTAAGACAAAGCGCGGCGTTATGATCCGCCACTTAACACACAATGTCTCGGGCATAAATTCAGGCGGACAGCGGTGAATGGAATAATCTGACTACCATACTATGGTGATTAAAGGGTGAAGCTGTTTTTTTTTAAATAATATTTAAATGTTTTAAAATGTTTTTGCATAAACATTTAATATTCAATGTTTGTTTTTAAGTAATTTTTATAATAATTTTTTATCTTCACGAGTTTGTATAAGTTTTGTACACGACATCACTTGTTAGTTAAGTTATATTAAGAATCAACGCCCATTTCATGTATTATTAAGGATATAAAGTTTTAATAGATAAATGTGACATCTATTGACAGTAACATGGATAAAACAATTATATAATTCATCAACCGACTTCAAAGAAGGTTGATTTTTTTAAGTGTATAACAATTTTGAGGATTCTTTCATTTATATGATAGCCAGTGCTTCTGATGGCATCTCAGTTAAATTTAGTAAAGATCTGAAGAATAGTTTTTGAGTTATTCGTAATAGTTGTACTTTTTAGTCCATTTTATTTGAAATCGATTTTCTTTTTGTTAAAATTTTAATTTTATTCACAAGTTGTAGTCCGTAATTACATTTGCTTGCTTAATACTTTATCTCACGATACAGGTAGTTAGAGTGAACCTCTTGTCAAGACACTCCGCTCTCTGCTTTCCGTCCAATTTCAAGAGATTGTATGTTGAGTGGCGGAACACAACTTCATACCTTTCTTTTAAAACAGGAAAATGTCAATTTAATACTGGAGACTTATTTCATAACCATCGCTTTTATTGATTAGATTTAAAATTTTCTTTCTAAAAAAATGCAATTCTTAATATTAACATTCTAATAAACGCCTATCGTGGCGCAGAGGCTCAAGCGTGCGACTGTAAACGTGACAAGTTGTGGGTTCGATTCCCACTCCAGGAAATGTTATTATTTTCATTTCCTGGGTTTGGTAGCAAGGCAGAGCGTGGCGTTGAGTTCCGTCACACAGCACGCCTCAATCTATGCAACATGAAAAGAGAGTGGGGAACGGAGTGTCTTAACACTAGGTTCCCTCTGTCTACCCTGCTATATGAGGGATACAGCTTGAAGCTATGTATGTATGAGTATTGAATAACGAGACTCGGCACCGTGCCTCATCTTACATAAAACGGAGAAATGGAAATAATTGTAATACAATCATTCCCTCGAATGAGAATCTCAATTGCGACTGTTGATCCCTATATATTGTGCGTAGAATTATTTTTTTTTAATCTTCACGCTGTTTCCCGCAGATAGGCAGAAGGAACCAGAGAACCTAGTGTTAAGACACTCCATTCTCTTTCCACAATTCCGTTCCCCACTTTCCGCGAATGGAGGCATTGAATCTTTTTTTCTATTTAATTTTTGCTCTTTTATAATTATTTTGTCAAAATCTCAATTATTTCTTAAAAACACAAAAATACAATTTCTAATATAACATTATAATATAAAACAAATATAATTCATTCGGAAGTAAATAACAGGGCAGGAACATCCCGACTTCTGCACGTTGTTACGCCGCGAGTTGTTTGCAAAAATAAACCAAATACGGATTACAGACGGCGCCGGGTAATGGGATAGTGATGTGAATGTGATAATATCGATTTTATTATTTTTTTACCTTCTTAATGTTTATAAAACAGTCCTTTCTCTAATTTCTGTATAATTAAATTAATTTTTTAAATCAAAAGTATTTAGTGTATTTTTTTTATTATTTATTTTTAATTCAGTTATTTTGGTAATTTATAAAGCTTAAAATATTTTTTGTTAATAATTTAAGTAAGATTGAAGTTCTTGATTCTTTAACAAATGTAAATACAAAAAACCTGTAAAACTAATAACTCAATAAAATAACATACATTTTTTTCTCTAATCAAATCAAAGGGGAATTAATCCCCGTTAAAAATCTTTCTCAACATTCTGGTGCAAAATGATGGCTCCATTTGGATATATCTATATTTGATAAATTTCTATTTTCTGCATAGAATTTACAAAGTTACGTAATTTGACCACGCTTCGTCTTACCACAGGAGAGGAGGAATGAAAATAATTTCAATACAATCAATCCTTTAAAGGGAATCGAACTAACAACCAATCGCGTTTACAGTCCACATGCTCACGGCTGCACCACTGGCACCACTGCTTCACAGTGGTTACGATTATAATGAAAATATATTTATTATTATATATATCATCGATGTCAAAAACACAAGAACATCCCTACAACCTACAACGATTCCGCACAAAGTAATCATTTGTCTACTTGACTAAACTGTACTATATTACATATTACTTTTATTATTATTTAATGACGGAACAATAATTGAAGTTATGCGGCTACTGTTCTAGCTCACTTGCCCATCGCTTGGATTCACGTAACATTTTTTTTTTGTTAGGAGGAGCTTTTAAAGCTTACGTATGAGCTTGGGGCGAGATTTGAAGTATAAGCTATTAGATTGTGAAGACATACAAGTGTTTTCAAGATTTTGTAGACAGAATATAAAAAATAATAAAATTTTTAAAAAATACTCTAAAGGTAATTACGAATAACTCCAAGAACTATGCCAGATCTTAAACTAAGTTTAAATAGGAACATATCAGAAGCAGTGGCTGTACATACAAGTAGAAGCATTGGTTCACCTAGTGTATAGTAATGCGGTAACACCCACATCTAAAACTTTTATACAATCGAATCTACCTTTTAATATGGGGTTAAAAATCAAGAAGCATTTTTATGCAAAGTAAAGAAAGTTATGTACTCCCCTTAAGCCATTATTAGATTACTAAGAAACAACACGTGATTCTCGCACGATATTTATTTTTGTGAGTGCGTAATAACTCGGTGAATTGTAGCCACAATTTATTTGTTGGCAAATTAATGAAATTATATATACCTATGAAAGAAGTGATTTAAAAATAGAGATAAGGCGAAAGACCTTCGTTGACCTTCGAGATCACCAGTATCCAATGATACTGGAGGAAGGAGTCACATAAAAGCATGAGGACCAGAGGGACATGTATGAAGGGTTAATGACTATGGATGAGGCAGAAAGAGATTTGTGCGGGGACCGTAGCACGTTTGGCTTTCCGTTCATGTTTAACTTTAAATTGAGGTTTTGAAAATAGAGTTTCTTTACACTATTCACTCTTTGACCACCATGATAATACGAAAAAGCGTAGTTTGCTTTTTAATTATTTAATAATATAAACTTCTTTAGCTTATGCTTGTATAAAAAAAAAAATTAAAGACATATAAATATAATATTGTTTAGCTTCACGCTGTATCCCGCACATAGCAGACACTCTGTTCCCCACTTTCCGCCAGGTGAGGAGCATTGCGTGCTAGTGGCGGAACTCGATGCCTCTAATATAATGATCTTTAATTACCTACTGTTTTTAGCAATTTGAAATCAAAGCAACTTAACTAATCTACAATAAATCCTAACCAAGGAATCCAGACTTGCGACTATTCAATACATTAATAACATATCTTGTACTAACGTAATTAATATTCACAGTGAAACAAAACTATATGAGTGGTAATTTCTATGAAGCAATTAAAGATTCTCTCGCTTCATTCTAATTATTAATTAATAATTAATTAATTTACAAATTGTAATATGGTATATTACTTGGGAAATTGTATTTAAATTGTATGCTAAATTAAAAGGCACGCAGTGGCTCATTTCTGGAATGTAATCGATGATTGTGGGGTTCGGAGGATTTCCATTTGAATGATGTATATTGCGCCTGTCTCGTGGCGCAGAGGCTGGCATTGCGACTGTAAGCACGACAGGTTTGTGGAGTCGATTCACTCTAGGAAATGAGAATGATTTTCATTTTCTGGGTTTGGTAACAAGGCAAAGCGTGGCGTTGGTTCGCCAACGCTTGCAATGCCTCATCTGTGGCGGAATATGGGGGGACGGGTTTGTTGAGAGCAAGTGTCTTAACACTGGAGTTCTCCAGTTCCTATGCCACCACCCTGCTATATGTGCGGGGATACAGCGTGAGTTAAAAAAAAAAAAAAAGAATGTAAGTAATTCTAGGGATATTAATTCTCGTTTCTACGCTCTGGTTTTTTAGTAGAGTGGCTGTTTGAGTAACGCTTCTAGTAACAAGCAATGTTAGATTCAGGTGGAAAGAGGTGAGTGGAGTGTTTTATCACTAGGTGTCTCTGATGATCTTGTTATACGGTATAGCATAATTCATGTAAATAGTATTTAATTTAATGACTTCATATTGTAATTTAATTGTAGAAGAGTCCATGGCGCGGTGATTGTGTCTTTTTTTATGTCGATGGTTGTGGGTTGGATTCTCAGTTGAGGGAAAAAATTGTATTTATTTATTTTCATTATTTCTCTCCTATCAAAACATGGTGCAGCTTTGAGTCCCGTTAATTAACATGTGCAATATCTCAAATTCGGCCTAAAAGTGAAATACGGGTGGAGTGTGTTCCAATTTCCACTCGGAAGAAAGACTGCTAAGACAAACTACGGCGTTTACCACTTAATATGCAATTTCGCAATTAAGAATGAGTGTCTTAACATTATTTAGCTTCACGCTATATATAGCAGAGTAAGCCTTAGCAGAAGGAAGGAGAGAACCTGGTGTTAAGACACTCCGTTCTCTTTCAACATTTTTCCGTTCTACTTCCGCCGGATATAGGCATTGCGTGCTTCAATGAGTGGCAGAACTCAGCAGTTGCAGATCCAAGAAATGAAAATACTAAATGTTATTTAAAAAATTTTATTTCTTGGAGTGGGAATCCGGACCACAACCCTGTCGCATTTACGGTCGCTTTGATTGTGCACTCTGCGCCACGACAGATGATATTTTAAACTATTCTTAAATATAAAATGTTCATTTTAAATACTTCACTGATACTCAAAGACTAGAAACATACCCGTTCTCAGAGGTTAGATCCAAGAAATTGTCTTCAGCCTACAACGGGGGTGGCGCTTGCCATGAATTAATACACGCCACTCCGGCCACTGTGATCTCAAATGGCCTATGAAAATTAGAAATTTTGTTTCTGTTAGAATTATGATAGTGTTGTTTCTAAAATAAGAGTAAAAATAAAAATACAACTTACATTTATTGCCACAATAAAAATATAATAAGTAGTAAAAAAGAATAAAAAGTAGTGTAACTATTTATTTCAACCGATGACCAACTACAAGGCCATCGCTATCACCTCCCTGCTTTCTCTAAAGTAATGGGAGCATTATTAACAACCAGCTCCTGGTGTATCTAGAGGATCACCAGTTGATAAACGACCGTCAATATGGCTTCCGCCATGGTCGTTCAACTGGTGACCTTCTGGTTTACCTGACCCATCGCTGGGCTGCTGCTTTGGAAAGCAAGGGAGAAGGCCTGGCAGTTAGTTTGGACATGGCGAAGGCCTTCGATCGTGTGTGGCACAGGGCGCTCCTCGCAAAACTTCCATCGTATGGGCTTCCCGAGAATTTATGCAAGTGGGTCGCCAGCTTTCTCACTGGGCGTAGCATCAAAGTCGTTGTCGACGGTTTTTGATCCGATCACATGCCCGTGAACGCTGGCGTTCCCCAAGGCTGTGTGCTGTCCCCTACGCTATTTCTTCTGCATATCAATGACATGTTGGTGGACTCTAACATTCATTGCTATGCAGATGATAGTACGGTGGACGCTGTATACTCCGGCCGCGCAGGTCTTTCTCGGGAAAACGTTGACGAGTGCCGAAAAAAACTTGTGTCTTCTGTTGAGGCATCCCTCGGGAATGTCTCTTCATGGGCTGAAAGGAACCTTGTTCAATTCAACCCCTTGAAGACACAAGTTTGCGCGTTGACCACCAAGAAAACCCCATTTGTCGTGTCACCAGTTCTCAAGAAAACTCCTCTTAAAGCCGCGCCCAGTATCAGCATATTGGGCCTTAGCGTTTCGAGTGAGTGCCAGTATCGCGATCATCTGGAAAGCAAGGCCAAGTTGGCCTCGAAGAAACTGGGTGTTATCGCCAGAGCGAGACAGTACTTCACGCCAAAACACCGTTTGGCCCTGTATAGGGCTCAGGTTCGGCCTCATATGGAATACTGTTCTCACCTCTGGGCTGGTGCACCCCAGTATCAGCTTGAACCATTTGATCGCATACAACGCAGAGCCATTCGAATCGTTGGGGACCCGGTAATCTGTGCAGGGCTTGACACTTCGGCGTTGCGTAGAGACGTGTCCTCGTTGTGCGTTCTCTATCGCATATATCACGGGGAGTGTTCTGGGGAATTGTTTGACCTGATTCCTGCCGCAGGATTTTCAAACCGCACAGTACGCCACAAGCTTAAATACCATCCACACCACCTGGATGCGTGGCACTCCAGTACTGTGCGGTTTCGAAGGAATTTCCTTCCACGTGCCACTTGGAATGGCCTGCCTGCGGCAGTTTTCCCGAGATCGATACGAGGGAAATTATGTACCTTCAAAAGGAAGCGCGCTACTCTCCCCACCTCAGGCCGGCTTAGTAGCTCTCTACAATTGTTACACACACGGGGGCCGTGGGCGGCAGGGATCTACCATCAGGTGAACCAGACGTCGTTTGTCGCTTTCCATAAAAAAACAAAAGAAATAATTTCAAATTTCTAAACGAATTGCAATTTTTTATATGGTAAGGGTTTTATGACTATCGTTTAATTGTGTTATTAAGAGGAAGAATTAAATAAGAGGGTATGCTTGGTGTGTGTACCAATATCGAATACCAAGAGGCGCGAGATGGTATTACCTTCTTTAAGAGAATTTTATACGTTTTCTAAAAATGTTTTCTTGTAGCAAGTGTGTGTATAACACTTTTTAAAAAGAGAAAGAGTATCCGGATCTTTTTTTTTTTTTTGAGCGTTGTCTGCTGACCTTCGCAAGTGACTCCTAAAATGACTACAAATTTTCCCTCGAAATGGGTTTAAAATGAATTCAAATTTGCACATTCAGACACACGAGTCTAATGCGCCACAATAATGTCAATATCTCACATACATACGAGGTGTGTTCAAAGTAAAGGTGACTTTGTATTTTTAAGAAAAATAATATTTATTTATTTATCAATATTTACAATGTTGTCCCTTTCAAAGTAATCCCCTCAGATACAATACACTTGCCAACGGTTTTCCAATCGATCAAAGCACTTCTCACTTGCTTTCGGTATAGCCTTGAGCTCTTCCAGCGATGCAGTCTTTATCTCTTCAATCGTTGCAAATCTCCGTCCTTTCATGGGTCTCTTTAGTTTTGGGAACAAGAAAAAGTCACATGGGGCCAAAATCCGGTGAACTATGGTGGCTGAGGCATGATTGTGGTGTTTGGCCAAAAAATCTCTCACCAGCAAGATGAATGATGAGCAATTTCAGGGAACAAACTTCGCTGACACGTCATAACATGCCAGAGAACGTTAGAAAAATTTCATGGCTGAGCCAAGCTTGATATACCAACATCCTCAGCAACTCAAATGGTGAGTTCGACGATTTTCAGAACAATTTTTCTTCACTGCTTGGACGTTTTTCATCAGTTGTTGACGTGCTTGGGCGTCCAGAGCGAGGCTCGTCATTGCTTCTTCCAGCCATCTTGGAAGAGTTTGTACCACTTGTAAACATTTTTACTTTCAGAACAGTTTCACCGTATGCCACTGTCAACATTTTAAGTGTTTCCAGGAGCACTTTTATTTTATTTTTACACAAAATTTGATGCAAATCCATATTTTCGCGTGCTTTGAAATCACGCCGAGCACGCAAAACACTTATAACCTTTACACGCCTCTCCCAATAAACAAAAAAGTACTATTCCTTGAAACTTGGTACAGATGTTCCGGGAAAGGGTGGCCAACATAGCGCACAAAATAAAAAAATCGATAATCGAAAGTATTGCCCTGGAGTTTGAAAAGTCACCTTACTTTTGAACACACCTCGTATATTATTTAAATTTAATTCAATAAGAAAGACTATCGATATTTGACAAATAACTTATATAAGAATAAGTTTAAAAACTAAGGCATTAACATGAGAGGCGGTGGCTGCACTTATATGATGCTTCAATGCTAAGCGATGAAAATAAAGAATATCATATTATTAATTTTATAGACGTGTTGCGCAGACAATATTGACCCTAAGACTTTGTTTATGCTTTATGCTTGTTGCTGCCCACCCAACTTCCTTTACGCATTTACTATAACCTTTCTTCAAGCTATTTCCCACACTTACCTAGGGGGTGGCTGTCGCATAATAAAAAATCGGGCCCAAAGTACTTGGATATTCCACAACTACATACTGTTCACGCACCAGAATTATGAGGTAGAAAAATATCCTCATGCTGAATCTAATTGATAAGATGACATTTTTTGCATAATGTTCAACAATCAATTTTGTTAGGGTACCATTATTTTACACAAGTTCCATATTAGATTTCTGACTTTAACATGTGAGAACGAAACTGTCCATCGTATACCACTATTAATAAGCCGACATGAAGATAAGTATTGGCTCTACGCTTGGACGGATTAGAGGTGCAATCCAAATTCTGCTACATTACATTTTTTATATGTTTTTAATAACACAAAAGCTATTTTTTTCTTTTCATTACAATTATGAAAGAAATCAAATTCCTTCGAATAAAAAATATTGTTCGACTACAAGTTGGTATAAAATTTGGCCAGTAAACTTTTTCCCAACTAATTCTACCTCGTTAAACTTATTGGCATTGGTTGGGAGTTGGGCACTAGTGCTTAAGTTTCTATTAGGAATAATTCGAATTTAGTGCGGAATACTAATTTGTTTATTGATTTCTGAAGTTTTTATCTTTTGCTTGAAAGCTTTTAATTTGTTACTTAAGAATATTAATGAATTTAGTGGAAATATGATAATTTATTCTTAAAATTATACTTACTCACAAAGGCCTACTTTCTACCGTAATATAAAATCTGTTTTCTCATTATATAATGTTCGAAGATATTTTTTATAAAAAAATATTGAAATACTTATATGTAAGCATCTATGTACATTTAGGCGTCCCTAACATACATACGTCAATTAACAGGTCTTTGTTAACATTACTATCTATTTTACAGATACTAACCACAAACCCATTTCTACCTGTATAACGTGAACTTTTACTTTGTTTAAAAACCGGATATGGAAAACAATTTGGCATGATTGAAGTTTCCGTTATACTGTCATTTTACTACTATACTAAGGTTTAATAACTACGTATAATATATTGTGAGGCCGGTCATAGCACAGATGCACAGCGTGTACTGTAAACGCGACAGATTGTGGGTTCGATTTCCACGCCAGGAAATGAAGATATGAAATTATATTTAGTATTGTCACTTCCTCAGTATCGTAGCAAGGCGAAGCGCGGCGTTGAGTTCCGCCATTCAGCACGCAATGCTTCAATTCTGCGAAAAGCGGAGAACGGAAATGTTAAAAAGAGAACGGAGTGTCTTAACATTAGGTTCTCTGGTTCCCTCTGTCTAGCCTGCTAAGTGCAGGATACAGTGTGAAGTTATAAAAAAAAAAAAACAGTTATAAATAAATTATCCCAAATACGAGTATACTCATTAGTAATTGCTTATCTACGCATAACAAATACGACAATACATTCGATTGCAACAACATGCTACTGTCGATAGCAAAATAATTAATTATTGTGTGCTAATTAAATTGTAGTCGAAATAATGTGTCAAACCAGGACGTTATTTTAACAAAATTCAAAGAATTTGTGATGAGTGGGTGAGTATGAATGTTACAATTTATATGTTATTATTATTAGAACAATATTGTTCCACGAGTACAGATTTTTTATCCACATTTAATAATATTAAATTCAGATTATTTTTATGTTTTTTCTTCAATATTAAAACTATGAAAAAAATAAATTTAAAAGTACGTGTGAATCCTAGAAAACGATCTTCACTTATGATTTCACGTAATTGTCTGTAAAGATCTTATGTCCTCCATAGCAAAGAATGCGGCGAGTGACGTCATCGAGGCAGTATATGATTGATGACGTAAATTTTAATATTCTATTATTACTGGCTTATAGGGGAGCATCGAGAGTAGGTACATCAGAGAATAGCCGATGAATGCTTGGCCTAGAATGTATTCATCCATTCACGCGTCTGGGTCAAGAGACGGGTGCTACGAGTTCAAACATTACACTGAAGGGTGGATGCAATCGTTCGTGTAATTTTGCAACCATTATTAACCATTATACTTATGTATTCTTTTTAGTAAATTATTATTACTACGATATTGGATATTTCTACGTAATACCAATGATATTGTAGAATTATCTAGAGAAAAGGTTTCTTTTATTCCTGACTTCCGATAAAAGATATTTTGACCGTCAAAAGTAATTTCACCGAATGGAACTGGTTGAATGATTTAACTAATTTATTTTGCTCAAAATAAGATTTCTTCAATTTTAAAACAGCATTATCTAAGTAATTAATGTACTATAAAGAAATCCGAAATTATACTTATAATTCTTTACAATTTCGGTTAATTATGTTTGTGTGAATTGCAAACAACTTGTGCGTAATTCATTAAACACAAACGTATAAGAAAAGGAGCTTTAAATATCAAGATGCTCATACTAATACACTTTTTTTTTTTTTTATTGATAACGGACGGCAAACGAGCAGAAGGACCGCACAGGTGGTAGTGGTTCTTCAACCCATAGACATCTACAACACCGGAGATGTTGTAGATGCGTTATAACCTAGAGGATACTGATGGAAGGGGACAATGTAGTAGTCCTGTCAGACCACACATTGCGGGAAGAGGATGGGACAGAGAAAAATCTGGCTTACATGCCATCAGACCGGAACACATCATTAGATATTTGGTTCGTCTTTGACATGATAGTGGTCGCGGAAGCCAGTCGGAGGACGAACCTCCTACCACTAACAAAAGTATGTTTCTAGTTAAAAAAAAACACATTTTTGTTTATTACACATGGAAACAAACGCCGCTTATAAAGAGTGTTACAAAAAATCATCTTCTATTTGATGATCTTTTCACGGAGTTTTGAAATAGTTCTAGTTTCGGGTGAATATTCTCAATATAAACGAGGGAAGTGACTAACAAGAATGTTAGGCTGCATTTGATACCCTACATTTAGAATTTTTGGCAGACAAAACTATCATAACAAGCGTGTTTTATTTTTACAGTTCTATTACATTGTTATAACTGAAGAAAATAATATAATTACTTTTGTATCAATTCATTTAGATTTATTAAACTAACATATGTATCTAATGAACTATGACCACAAAATTAATGATACTCAAATAAAAAATATATTAACCAGTTAATTCATAAAATACGTGTTGCTTAATAATATATGATATTTTATATAAAATTTATCAAATTATGATAGTGTGTAATATTTATTATCACTTCAGATTCGTCATACAAACTATAGCAAAGTATGTCAAACTTCATAATCTTTCTTGTAGAATATATTATTTTCTACTCTTACTCCATGGAAACTGCTAAGCTAATTTCACTTCTCTTTTTGCCTTTAGAAAAAATGGGGCCAGATATTACTCATTCAGATATTTATTATATTCCATACAAATACAATTCATTATCTGATTTGGATTGCAACGTGCGGCATTGAAGTTTTGACACTCCTTTTGTTGATCTCAATATCACGAACAGCACAAGAGGCTGAAGTTGTCACTAGAGAAAAAAAATATTAGTAATGCTATCATCAAATTCAAGATTTGAAATAGATTTCAATTAAGTTAATAAACTGAGAGTAGGGGGCACTTCAATGGTAGCGCAACTAATATAATTTCACAGTACAAAGTGAACTAAGATGTTGCTTTATGTACAGTACACTATGTTGCAAAGCTCACGAAATTTCACAATATTAGGACTGTTGGTATCTCAACTAGAGATGAATTAATTAGTTTAATTAAATAACCGTAGTTTGTTTTTCATCGAGCAGCCAGGTTTGCCGCAGATAGCATTTCCTGCATTTAAGTGTTTGCTTACATCTTACCGTCTTCGTATATAGTGTATGCCCGAGCTACGTCTTGATAGTGCAAGCTCAAGAATAATCAAGTAGTCTGCATGTCATGCCAATTGTCAGGAGTAAGCATTAGTAGGAACATGGCTGAATTAATTACCTCTTATTAGATTCTAATGTTTTGATACACCTGCTATTAAAATACTCAGCGCGGAGTTGGTACTGTGTTATATTCTTGATCCCAAGAAGATATAGATCTCATATAGTAGAGGTACATATAAAATGTTTTTCATTGGTGCGTGTTTGTGTGCAAGATTGACAGTACATGATATGTCATTATAATATTTTTTGAACTAAACCAAATAAACAGTTATTATAACAATTCAATTATATGAGGGTAAATGAAATTAATTTAGCAAAACTGGGATCGCCACTTTGTACTATAAGAGCCACTTCTTTGGCTTTACAGTGACAATTCATTATAGTGCTCAGTATTTAAGTAATTAATGTTTTAAGTATATAAGTGCCGCGTTATAAGTTTGTGAGGGATGATCATGTTGAACTAAAAAGTTGTTTGAAAGTGACATACGCGAATTGTATTTTTGTATCTCATCGTATATTAAAGAATAATTTTATTATTTAAGTCGACAAAGTTTTTTTTTTTAAGTATTTCTTATTATATTAGTAGCTTCACAAAAATGAACTTTGTGTAAGTTCATGTATAAAGAAAATAATGAATTGTCATCGGATCAGCTGGATAAGTGTGCAGAAAATTTTCAAAGCAGAATCAGACTGGAAGGAATTGGGCAAAAATGACGTTAAAAATCTTCTAAATTGATACATAAGTTCCTACTTGATTACTATTAATACTTCTGATTGATTTTTAGAGACATCAAGCTTTTGCATCACGCAAAATGTGTTTAAGACTCCATCACTCTACTTTTCGCCTGAAATTGATATATTGTATTCATTGTATGTTGAGTGGTTGAACTTGAGTTCCATAC
Organism: Philaethria dido; assembly: GCA_033558755.1. Lineage (NCBI taxonomy): Eukaryota > Metazoa > Arthropoda > Insecta > Lepidoptera > Nymphalidae > Philaethria > Philaethria dido. Next base: position 26,465 of record JAKGSA010001733.1, on the reverse strand, counting down.
TCATCATGTTGATCGCTCCACAAGAGCGGAGAAATGACAATAATTTAAATATAATCATTCACTCAGTCAAAAATGATTCCCCTCAAATCAAACATGTTTACAATCCATACATGATATGCCGCTTTGGAATAGTCCAAAGCGGCCTAATACTTGCTGAAAAATGATCGAACATGGTAAAAACTGTTCGGCTTGGTGAAATGTCGATCGACACACTGTGCCTTTAAATATAAAAAAAATTGAAGTGAGACTAAAACATATAAAAATTCACATACTGACTATTTACTCATTAGGCATTGAAATCTTATGAGGTTTTATTGGTGAAAAGATTTTTCCTCTGTATTGATCTGCAGAAATGTAGTACTAAATTATAAGTAGATGAATTAAAGAAATAAAAAATAAATTTATTCAGTTCAGTTGCTTTCAATATAATCGTATTAATATGCCCAACCAGTAAAGATACTAATTAATAACACTAAAAGTCTGAAGTAATGAAAGAGAAATAAAGCAAAGAAATATAAATAAGTCAAACTGCGGATATACCGATTAAGATTTCTGAAACTTGGGGGTGTTCATTTGGGTTGAATACACAGAGTACCTTCGATGCAGAACACAAAGTTTGTAACACTAGACAAATTTAAATTAAAGTTGCAGCGTCATGGAAACTCTTTCAACACTTAACAACTTGAAATTATGCAGAAAGAATGACAATACCCATTGTTTTCTTCTTTACAGTTTCTATACAATTAATGAATGTTAAGGGAAAATTTTCACAAAGGAAGTTTTCATACGTAACTGCTAGAGAAGCTGTGGAAATGCAAAATTTTCAACGATATGTAAATTTATTTTGTACAGTATAATAATGTTATTAAAAAAACAGTTTCACTAGTGTCCAAGACCTCCATCGCGCTTTCCTCGACACATTTAAATGTTGCTAGTAGCCGGAACTGAACACCCGATCCTGTCTTACTATCCATCAGTAAATTATATTATTTATGGCGAAATCTCTTCGATAATTCAATAACACTAGCCGAAATTCTAGAAAATTGAAGTCAATATTGGATAATTTATTACTTTCTTTTTTAAATACACTGGGTTAACTGCTCTCCAATCTTTAATCCTTAATCGACCAATTAAAACACTATTAAGTGAGCTCTGCGACAATTTAATTTGAATTTCAAAGTGTAACAAACTACAATGAAAAATATGTAAATCAATTTTAAAATTACCTTTCAAATTGGGATGCGGTATTATAGTATTGTATGCATTAATCTTAAATAGCAAGTTTTAATACTTATTCGGTATTATACTAACAGATGTCATCTTTTATCTTAGGCCTTTAGTCAGAGCCACAAATTTAGTTCCTGTAACGAGATTCTTCTGAGATTGAATAACTTTTCAAAATTACGCTCCTATTGATATGAACAGTTGACATTTGATGGTTGTGTTTTATTAGAGTGACATGGATTCAGTAAAATATGTGTGTATACATTACAGATAAATAAATTTTGTCAAAATTGGAACTAAATTAAAATTGGCAAAATTTTATTAAAGTTATCTAAATCAGTAATAGCTAAGGAAACTAGTTTTCTGTCTTAGACTATATAATGTTCAATATCTAATAATACTAATAAATACCGTAGTAAATTATATTTTTAATTAAGTGAAATATGTATGATAAGATCTATCAAAGTAATGAAACTATAACGAAACGTCTATCAAAGATTAAAACAGTGATAATATTGTTCCATTCTAAATATAACGTATGAAGTAAGTTACTGCTCGCAGAATATTATTTACTTACTAACTTAAGTAAAATTGTATTTGAATATTATGTAAAGTTGGTAAATAAATAAAAAAATATTTTAAATACAAATATGAAACGATGACTGAACAGACCGGCCATTAGCCAAACCGCTATTAAAATTTATTATTAGCTTGCACCCAGCATTATAATATCGGATACTATATTTATATTAATGCCAATTAATGAAATTCATATATGCATATGTACATATTTCCTCTGTGCCTAACTTATAATTATAATAAGCCTAAACAAAAAGACACTTTGATGATTTTTAATACGGAGAAAAAGTTAAATAATGCTTAGGCAACAGTCAATAATTTAAATTTTAACAAAAAAGAAAACCGACTTTAAATAATTTTTATAGTGATCACACATCACAAGACTAGGTATCATATCAGAACAATCATGAAAATTGGTAATGCATAATAGATAAGTAATTAATCCAGAAAAAGCTAATAAAAGATATGGACCACGTACAGTACTACCGTATGGGTCAGAAAAAGCCATGTAAAAATAACTTGTATAAAAATTATAACAAAAAATACTTGAAAATAATGTTGCTATTTAGATATATCTGTCTGTACCCTGGATGTCATCTAAATTGCTTTTTTTAAGTCTTTATATTTCTATCCCAATAAATGTGGGACTCATGGAAAGAATGCGACATTTGGGTCCTTATCTACCAGTTGTTTAAAGAGTTACATAATATAAACCACTAAATACTTTCCTGATAGAAGGAGTAGTTAAATGTTATAAAATATGTATTCAACGCTCGTAATTACAACGGAAGATTGTTTCGTGAATGTTATACAAGTAGAGCTTTGTAGTGACGATTACGAACCGAGCTCAAAACCTGGAGTTTCCGTTCATGTTAGCGAAGTATATTACGAGTTAAATGTGTAATTTTATTATTACTATTTGTTTTAAGGTCACTGTGGAACAGTGAAACAGAGACTTGACTGTAGTCGCGGTAGTTTATGAGATCAGAATATAATGAGATACAGAAGCTAGTATGCTGATTCAAATACAAAACATTTAAAATAAAATAACTTTTCTAACAGCTTTAGTTCATTAGCAAAAAATTCAAACAAATCCTCATTTCACAATTATGGCTACAATTGCAAACTCACAAGCTTTGCTAGGGTAGAAATGAAGATTCAGTAAAGTATTTCCTTTCTCATAGTGTAATGTACGTGACCAAAGTTTAGTGAGCTTATCCACTACTAAAACTAAAATTTATCCACCAATTCAAGTAAGAATAATACCAAAATAAATTCACTTCCTCATCAAAATTCCGCACAAAGTTTACATGGGTTCTCAGATTTGCATAGAGTGCAAAATCGACTTGAAGAATAATGAAGATTCAGCTCATTCAACCCTTCTGCTCCTCCATCCTTACTTCCGCCAGGGGATTCAGGGGTGGTTTCCGGGAACCCTTCACTTCTTCAGTTTCCTGATTTAGGAATTCATCAATAATTTTGTTCCTCATAAAAATAATGAATAAAATCCAAAATAAAAGTTTTTTTTTAACTTCACGCTATATCCCGCATATAAGCTAGGGGGTTGAGAGGCAGGAATCACGAGAGCCTAAGTCAATTCAGGAGACGCTCCGATTTCTCTTCAAACAAAATCTGATTCCCCGCACTTTCGCAGGATTACGGCTTTTGCATGCACAGAGAGGCTAGAAACTCAACGCCGCACTTTATATATTCTGGGCCAGGAAATGAACTTACCCATTTCCCTGGAGTGAAATCGAACCCACCGCCCTCAGCGCATACACCACGAGTCGCACGCTTGTGCCTCTACGCCACGACAGGCGTTCATATAGCAAAAGCTCCCCATTGTCCTTCTCTCCAGATGTTAAATAATTATAATTTATTTCAATATTTATCTTCACTTCAATAACTTGCAATGCAAAAACAGACTTAAATTTATTAATAAGAAATATACCAAACTCCATTTAAATATCGATTGTGAACTAAGAATACCTTGCATAACATTTATGTTGACAATTTTGTTTATATGTACTGTCAAAATATCTCAGTGGTGGGAATCATAATAATAGCTCAAAAGGTTTGTGAAAATACCACAATAATCAACATGAAATATTTATATATGTTGTAAATGAAAGTTTATGTACGTGTTGTTTTTTAGTTAGGAAATATTTATTTATAGTTTGAATATTATGTAATTAATGTATATTTAAACTTATTGAATATAAAATACAAATAATATAGAATACAAAATATCAAATTTCAGCTATATATCGCTTTTTTCCCATATCTGGCATGCAGCAGGAACCTTATGTCACTTCGTTCTCTATTTTCCGAATTCCTGGGTAAAGACTGGCGCAAGTCAATACCGTACTTTGTCTTACCACAGCTACATAGTGGCGACATTTGGAATGGCCTCATTAATTAAGACGCTTTTATTGGCTCAGCTGAATAACCTCTTAACTTACCGTAAGCTACTTTAACGCTATTTTGACCCATTTTTTCCCGTCCGATTCGATTTGAAGTTCGGATCTGATGGTAACACAATATTTTCAACAAAAGTTTTTATTTATAGACAACTAAGCTTCATGCTTTTCTACGATATCGAAACTTTCGTATGATTCGTAATAAATCCTTCCATGTGGCATAAAATGAAAAGTACTATATACATATATAATATTAGTTAAAATAAAACAATAATAGATCACAAAATCTGTTAACATTTAAGCTTTATTGCGTTAAAATAGTTTTTTAGTAGTTTCAACTGTTCAAGCAAATTTACGTTACGCTCGACAGCTAGCGTGACAAATGAGGCACGCATCGATTTGCTGACCACCCGACGCGTCAGATGATCCATAATATATTATTGGATGTAACGATTCAGTACAACTATTGTCGACTTTAAATGTAGTCCAAAACTAAAGTTTATTTTCCTTTACAGTCAATGAATACCGATTTTTATTATGAAAATTGAATACAATACTTCTATTATCTATTGTGATTCAAACAAATGAACGCATAGCTTTTTGTACTTAGCAAATTCTGAAAGCTTAATCTCAAAGCCGTTCTGATATTAATGAAAATTATATATTTAACTACTTCTTTAGAAGTCTTTTAAATTTTTAAAGTAATTAACAGTTAAACAAAAAATGACTCCAAATAAAATGCATTAAAAAGTAAAATATAATGAATAATTCTAAACTACGAAAAATACTTGTCAGATTTAGCACATTTTTAAATTTGTTAGGTGGTAGGAGGTTCGTCCTCCGACGAAAACAAACCACTATCATGTCAAAGACGAACCGCCAAATATCTAATGATGTGTTCCGGTTCGATGGCATGTAAGCCAGATTTTCCCCTTTCCCACCCATCCTTTCCCCAAAATGTGGACCACCACATCAGAACCATCTGATACTGGACTACTACATTGTCCCCCCTTCCATCAGTATCCTCTAGGTTGGCAACGCATCTACAACATCTGGTGTTGTAGATGTCTATGAACGAGTAACCACTTACCATCAGGTGGTCATTTTCTGCTCGTTTGCCGTCCGTTATCAATAAAAAAAAAAAATTTAAATGGGATCACATCAGAAGCACTGGCTATTATATAATGACCAAAATTGGTTCCCCAGTAAAAAAATTACTTTAGTAAAGTTCTTTTTCAGAATGTGTTTAAATATTAATCAAATACTACTTATAATAAAATAATTATAATCTTTGACTTTGCTTAGAAAAGCTTAGAAAAAGGTGCATTTTAATCAAATCTAAACAAATGATTCTCATTCAAGTATCTATATATAAATACGTTAAGGAAAAACTTTGTATCCCTTTTTACAAAAATTACGCCGACGAAGGAGCATGAAATTTGGTACTTCATATAGAGAATGAGTGCAGAATGCTAATAATTTTTTTAAAAAACACCATGGTTTGACTTGATGTCAAACCATGTATTGTGTATTTATATAAAGTGACATAAACATTTCTAAAGACTACGCGTTGTTAACGCGTCAGCGGGGATACTAGTTGATAATAATTTGTATAACATATACTGAGTTAATATGAGTTTTGAACTTCTAACAAATGTACGAGTATAAACAAAAGCCATAATTATATTTGAATTAAGTCTCTACTCTATTAAAATAGAGGGACTTTGACCTGGAGGTCAAGGTCGATATCTTGTTTGTACGTTTTAATTGGTGGACCACCATGGATGATGTTCACATAGATACCATTAGACATTTTCTTTTCCTGATTTCCTGGAGTGGGAATCGAACCCACAACCTTTCGCGTTTACAGTCGCACGCTTGTGATTTGTGATGTGCCGCTCTTAATAATTTTTCATTATTTCATTATTTCATTATACCAACATTGACTAGGTTATATTTATCTTCAAATTAGAATTTAAATAAATAATATTATAATCCTTTGGGTAACATCTTATATTTCAATCAGAATACCTACACCGACTTGGATAAAGACCAACGTTTAACAAAATTAATCATTTCTTCAAATTTTACGACACTTGTTTCTCATTTAATTTATAATTGAAAGGGAGAACAAAATGACTTAATATATATTACGTATTTTAAAAAGATATATTTTAAATTTATTTTTACCTGAATTATTAAAAATGATGTATGAATATTAATTTGTTGAAAGTCAACGTTGTTATATAAACTGATAATATCCAAATATCTATTAATAATTCTACAGCGCCATACAAAGTTTGGCGTTGAGTTTGAATGACCTTAATTGGACGAAAAGTTGAAATGTAATAACGTGTCACTAGGTACTACGTGCCTTGCAAAGTAGAATATGCGCAATTAATTCAGAAAATGGAATATATCTCTGTTATTAAAATATAAGTATAACTCTGTTATCAAAATTTAAGTTTCTTAACTAATACGGTTCTTAGAAAAACGGTAATATTATTTTGCTAACCTACAAAACGCTTGTCAATACAATTGTTACTTGGTCGAGTTTATCTTACAAATTGGCTAAAGCCATTTTGACTATGCTGTACATTTAAGGTAGTTGTGAATTCCACTATTTCATATTTTATTAAATATGTACATGTAATTTAAAATATGTGTGCTGAAATGCTTTTTTTTTTATGGAAAGGACAAGGCAAACGAGCGTTCGGGTCACCTGATGGTAAGTGAGTCCCCGCCGCCCACGGCCCCGTGTAACACCAGAGGAGCTACAGGTGCGTTGCCGGCCTTTCGTTTTGTTTCGTATATTGTTTGCATTTAAGGACATATTTAATTATGCAGTTTTTCCTGATTAAAATAGCAAATTAAAATAAAATGTATATGAAAGGTTCTTAGCATACATATATGTAATATACTCGTAACAATGGCTCAATATAAGACGCCCACGCCCACAACAATATAATAAATTACTTATAATAGAACGCCTGTCGTTGCGCAGAGGCACAAGCGTCCGACTGTAAATACGACAGGTTGTGGGTTCGATTCCCACTCCACTAAATGTTAATATTTTCATTTCCTGGGTTTGGTAACAAGGCAAAGCGCGGCGTAGAGTTCCGCCGCTCAACACGCAATACCTTAATTTGGCGGAAAGTGGGGATCGGAATTGTAGTAAGAGAATATAGTGTCTTAACACTAGGTTCTCAGGTTCTCTCTGCCTACCCTGCTATATGCGGGATACTGCGTGAAGTTAAAAAAAAGAAATACTTACAATAGAGGCCATCATGGCGCTTCTGACTGTAATCATCTTCTGATTGTAAACGCGATTGGTTGTGAGTTCGATTCCCACTTTTGAGAATTATTATATTTAAAACATTTTCATTTCTTCTCTCTTTCGCTCTGGTAATACAAAGCGCGGCGTTGAGTTTCGCCACAATGTCGCCTTAAATTCAGGCGGAGAGCGGCTTATGGAGTGTGTTGATTAGTTTCACATTGACTATCCTCCTATGCGAGATAAAGCATGAAGCTGCTATAATATTGCTTATTTTATTTCTTTTTACCTAGTTTTCGTTATAATTAAATTATCCTTATAATTAAATTATGTTACCTTTATTAAAATTTCAAACCTTCGCCATTGATGTATGTACATATGTACGTAAGGGTGAGTCGATTTTAATTTTTTTTTATATTAATCATGAGAGGGTTTTAGAAGTTGCGTTAATATCTTCTTATTACGAGAAAAATATAAAAAAAATTGGATATACTTTTCAGCGCTCTACCGAAGCTTAATCGAAAAAAAGGTATATCGCCTAAATTTCAAACACCTCAAGTTATGTAAAATATATATTTTTTGATTTGCAAGGCACTTTCTGTCTTGCGCATGCCCATGCCCCGCCTACATAATCGGCATTTCCCAGAAATTTTCTTAGGTCATGAAGAAAAAGGCTTTAATATTTTATTTCTGTTGCTACATTTCAGAGTATTCAAAGAAACTGATATATTTTCCAACGAGTTGCTTCCAACTAATAGATAATTCCAAGTAATCCAGCTTTTCACAGCTTCTACTGATAATTTTCATCCTTTCATCTTATTACGTGTATTATGCATTACTTGACTACATTTAGTGCAATGCTGTTTATCTAAACTATGTCTTATCTAAGTTATGTTAAATTTAAACTTTCCAATATTAAATTAAATACTTTATGACAAAAATATAAACAGATTTAAATTAGAATTTATAATTTCTATGAAAAATTTTGCATATTGTTTTCTAGAAAATATTCTAAACGTCAATAATATATTTGATTCTATATATGTACCTATTCAGTTATTTCAGGCATTTCATAAAATAAAGAACTTTACTAAAATTAAAGTTAAGTACAAGAGACATTATTTGTATTAAGCCAGGCAACACTTATTTTTTGCAAGTATTAATTCTGATTAGTTAAGCCCTGGAACTCAACGCCGCGACACGAAAATAAAAATAATTTAAATGTAATCATTCTCCGAGGGTGAATCGAATTTACAATCAGTCGTTCACATTCAGACGCTCTTCCACTACACGATGAGGGATTTGAATATTTTTTCTAACCGGTATGATATCAATTACTGTCTTTAATATTCTTAATTGAACGCCATAATGAAATGTATACATAAACTCAGTCCAATCTTAGCGCAGGTCAGGTTTTAATATCTAATATGACTGAACTCTTAATCGAATTGGAATGCCTTGTTTTCAAACAATTATACGAGGAAGATAAAACATAAAAAATTACCGACCGAGAATGAATAAAAGAGTATAAACACAAGTGTATTTAAGGGACAAGGTATGTATATAGGTGATGATGGATTGAACCAATGAAAACAAAACAACAGGACAGTACGCTTTATAGTGGATATTTTCTGTATTTCTTAGAAAAGACTTAACATTATAAAATTTTACGTTTGTTTAATTATAAACGATACCGTCACACTATGCAATAGTTGGCATACATGACTTGAAGGCGATGGTTGTTGATTCGAAGCCTATCCAAGAGAAAATGTGTTCTAGTAATTCGTAGTTTCACTCAGCGCACAATCTATATATAAATACGTGAAGCAAAAACTTTGGATCCCTTTTTACGAAAATGTTTCACACACTACCATGATTTGACATTCATGTTTATAAAAAGTGACATATACATTACTAAAGACAACACGTTGTTAACGCGTCAACGGGAACACTAGTATATCTAAAAGTACATATAAAACAAATAACAGAGTGAGTATTAGGTTGTTTCTTTTTTAAAAGTCAAGTGATTCTCATAAAAACCTTTATTTGCTTGTGTCTACTAACTGCCACAACTGATTTTTACTCCTAAAAAAGGATAAATATTAAAAAATCTGTTTCAGAAAAACAATATTTTAGATGTCTATTCATAGTTCTCGCACGCGCATCTTGAATAGTGCTTAGTGAAACTTTGAATATTCTTTTTGACTGAAATATTTATATATGTCATTCAGCAATTTATCGTGGCCTCATGTGTTTTATGATACCCGACACAGTGAATCCAAATGGGAACGGTCGTGTAGCTTTTATTTATTTAACATTTGTTGGATACGGACTACTCTTACAAAAGTTCGAATTATGCATAGATGGTACGGTGTCAAGAAATACTATAAATTATTGAACGACCCTGGTGATCCATGGACTTGTTGATCATAGTTGTTTTTATAAATATCTATGTGGAAAATAAAATTAATTTTCTTTTCTTTTAAAATGAAGAATAAAGAGATGTCTTGACGCGATCTTTTGGCTACCTCGTTATACTCGTGGCAGAAGATGTAGTAGAAAATATTTGATTGTGATACTTGGGAAATATAGTTAACTATTTAATAAAACGATAAAGACACATTCTTGCTTGACTCTTGAAAGAGACCGAATATATAGATTTAATGCTATTTTCCATTACAATAAAAAAATCATGAAATAAAATTATGTTTTTTTTTTTTTTTTTATGGATACCGGATGGCAAACGAGCAGAAGGACTAACCTGATGGTAGTGGATTACCTTCGCCATGAACATCACAGCACAAGAGATGTACTAGATGCGTTGCCAACCTAGAAGATACAGATGGAAAGGGAGGATAATGTAGTAGTCCGCTATCGGAACCACCACATTTTGGGGAAAGGATGGGCTGGGTGGGGAGAAAGGGAAAACTGGCTTACATGCCATCGAACGGAACACATCATAAGATATTTGGCGGTTCGTCTTTGGCATGATAGTGGTCGCGAAGGCGAAGACGGAGGACGAACCTCCTACCACCAAAAATGTCTCTATTAAAATATTTCTTTTTGTAATCTGAGCACTTGGCTCTATTTACAATCTCTTTTGTAAGAACAATAAGGTGCGAATGTTCAACGGACTCGCTCGTGCCGCATTTTAATGATTTGAGGTGAGCTCAGACTAGGCTATAAAAAACATTATTCATACTAAATACTATCTAGAAACAATAATTTTTGTTTTGCATCAGCTCATAGAAAAATATTCAAAGACTAAAGTATTATTGAAAATCCGTATAATATTTTATTCGACGAATTCGGCAGTTTCGTTTGGCAGGTCGTAATATGAATATAGCATATAGAGGTCATCGTGGTGCAGTGGGACAGCGTCTGGGTAGAAACGAGATTGGTTGTGGGTTCGATTTCCAATTAAGGGAATGATTATATTTAAATCACCTTTCTGATTATATAAATTGCGGCGTTGAGTGCCGTTATCCAATATGTAATATATCGATTTCTGAGCTACTTTACGTTATTAGACAAAGTTTGAGTCGTAACATTTGTATATAGAAAAAAACCTATTCGTGAAAAAAGAAACTAAAATATTTTATAAGCCGAATTTTACATAAATATATAGGATAGTAAATGACAAAATATTTAGTTACGTCTAAAATATTTTCACGTATTGCTGTTTTACCGTATATCACAGTACAAATCATCTACACTGTAATTGGAAAAGCTGAATCCGTCTCTGTATTCAGTGCTGCATACGCTGAAAGTGGAAAGCTTGACGGCTCTATTTGACTTTCTGAATTTGTCAGGCAATAAGCTACCACTCACAATACGTCGAAACCACAAGCCTTGGAAATAGTAACTAATTTATTAAGCGATTTATGCAGTTTTATCATCCTTCTTTTGAAATAAATTATTGCACTATTTTTAAAAGTATTTTCTAAAAACATATTTTATGTATTATTTAACAAAATACTTTTAAAAATAGTATAAAACTAAATTGTAGATCACTGTAGTTTTCTCAGTACAATATTAATTGCATTGATTAAATAGAACATAATATTTACTCCTTCATACGTTTCAGCCGTCAATGGCGTATGACATAGGCCTCCCTTAAAAATCCCTACTAGGGACTTGCGGTGACCTTGATTCTTATGTATAGATACACACCTCGGATGTATGTTATAATTAACTGTAAAGATGTAGGAAAGTGCCTAGGTACTTATTACTCGTGCTGCTCGATAACTTGCAACATTCAAAAAGTGAAATTAAAATGTCCTGTCAACTTGTGATTTTTTCAGCAGTAAAAAATGTTTATATGTAATAGAAACATACATTTTTAATTTTATTTATTTACACGATAACCTTTTGAGGCCATCGTGGTACAATCGGTCAGCGTCTGACTGTAAACGTCATTGTTTGTGGGTTCGATTCTCACTCAGGGCAATGATTATAATTCAATTATTTTCATTTTTTGCCCTGGTAGACAAAGCAAGGCATTTAGTTCCGCCATTTAATCTATTTGGGCGGAAACCTGCGACCAAAATGTCATGACACTTGGTTCTCTCTGGCTATGTCGGTATGCTCTGATAATCTTTAAGGTAATAACGAAACCATTACCTTTATCATTCTTGCAATCTGTTTGTCGGCCACGAAAGTTAAGTGTTATCAATAAATAAAGTTCAAGTATTTTGTCAGATAGATCGATTCTTAAAGTACTCATATAACTTCCTCTCTTTTCCTTTGAGACTATATTGAATAATTAGCGATTTAAAGTAGAATTTTAGTTTTATCTAAAGAATAAAACGATAAAAGCAAATAGTGCAGAAATATGAAACTGTGTAGTTTCATGCGATTTCAATATCCAACTTTTACATAGTCAAAAATAACAATCAATTGAACGGAGCTCAATTTGGTTGTTGCATGTTACTAAAATATAGTATCAAACTGATACTTTGACATTTCAATATTCAACGCTCGTTATAAAGAAATACCTTATCTAATAGAAGGGGCTTAGAGCATGTTTTTATATTTAAGCAAATCTCCAATATAACCGTTAATATTACGCTCAGATTCCTTATTGAAAAGGTTTCATGCTTTTTTTCATTTCGTGTTAACTAAACGCACAAAGTCATTTTACATTTTCATAGTTTTATTTTGTTCAATAAAATTTGTTCACATCTCTCATTTCCTAGTATTTTTCAAACCCTGAGTATTTATATTTATTTTATATAAGTACTTTTTATTTATTTTTAGCTTTAGTTTTACTCATATTGCTTTTATTTTACTCAATTTTTGTATATTATGAGCTTCGACGTGATGAAGCTACACGCTACTATACTTACACGTCATATATATAAATAGCCGTATAGCTATACATTATTGCTATACATATATTGTTATGTGAGCATATTATAGACCCTCAATGTAAGCTCTGTTAGTAAGTAAGATACCTGAGAAGGGTAAAGGTAATGGGTGCGGTTCTATCGACTTTCAAGAGCATTCTGCTGTGTCGCAGGCAGCTACTGCGGGGGTTTATGGTAAAAATCTCACATATACCTCCTACTCCAAACTGAATATCTTTAGAAAATTTCTCTTGCGTTATAATTTATGTCAATAACAAAGCCATTTGGTCGCTTTCACCTACATTTGTCATAGAAATGATAAATGTAGGTGAAAGCGAGGTTTCAGTTCCTATATTTTTCCATTTCATTCCATTGATGGTTTTAACTAGTTCGCCTACCAAAATTGGGGCAGTGTTAATATCGTATTCGCTATACACTGCGGTGGACTTATCCGGTGGATGCTCCGGTGCTCCTTTGCTCCGGTGGGGCAAACTACGACGCGACGATGAGTTCTATCGGTTAACACATAATGTCTCGATTTCCGTCGGAAAGCGAAAACTACCTACTCTGGAAACTATTTACTCTGCCTACCTTGCTTTGCAGGAAGAGACATGAAAATCCTTTTGGAAAAATAATGTAATATTTTAGTTTATTATACTAAGTGTATTTTGCAATGATTCACTAAATTGCCATATACATTCAAATGACTCAGATTCCACTTCCGGCACAAACAGATAATGGAAAAGACGTTAACTTCCGAAATTTCGTTATGTGTAAATTAAATTGTAGGCTTCTGATCATTCGAGCGTCTACAAACGAACACATCTATGTTGCCGGAAATAAGACAAATTGTGTGGAATTTAATTATGTTCATAATTTAAATAAGAAAAATATATATTTTATTTTAAATTTATTTTAATCGTAGCATATCAAAATAAACATTACTGTCCAATCTGTTTCATAAATTTTATTAGATTTGATTTCGGCACCTAACACGCAATATATCCAAAACAGAAAACACATAGAATATAGAGACTTTTGATAATGATAATGGAAAACCGATAATGTAATGTATAGAAATATTTTCCAACGATATCACAAAAAATAAATTCAATAACAATAACTCCGATATAATAATGTAAAGAAGAGACTAAAAATAACATTTAGTATTTTTATTTTCAGAGTCCGATAACAGAGCAAAGCGCGGCGTTGAGTTCCGCCACTCAGCACGCAACGCCTCAATCCGGCGAAAAGTGGGAATGGAATTGTTGAATTCCGTCTGCCTACCCTGCTACATACGGGATACAGCGTGAAGCTAAAAAAAGAAGAGAATAGGTACATAACGAATTTTTGCATTAGTTGTTCTACTTGTGCCTCGCAATTGTTTAAATTTGAATTTATCTAAAATTGAGCCTTTATGCCATATTGCTGGGAAGTTAGATAAGGGTAGTTAGATAAAATAATTTAAATATAATCATTCCTCTGAGTAGGGATCGAACCCAGAGCTAATCATATTTATTAATATCAGATTCAGTCTCGATTCAGTGCGAAACGGTTCATACATTTACCAAAACTTTATTCCAAAATCAATTTACTACATTGCGAATTATCGTTTCATTGGAATAATAAAATACTATTATATATTTCTAGCTAAATAAAATGAGGCGGCAACGTAAGATCTACTTGTGTAACATATAATATATAAGTATATCTTTATAACTCTTGTCGTGGCGCAGAGGCACAAGCGTGCGACTGTAAACGCGATAGGTTGTGGGTTCGATTCCCACTCGAGGAAATGGTTTTTTTCATTTATCGCGGCGTTGACTTCCGCCGCTCAGCACGCAATGCCTCAATTCGGTGGAAAGTGGGAGTGTCTTAACACTAGGTTCCCTCTGCCTACCCTGCTATACGCGGGATACAGCTTGAAGCTATGTATGTATATATTATCTTGATATAAATTTTGGGACCATAAGTTCGATTTGAAATGATTTATTTATGGATGGATTATATTTAAGCTACTATTATTTCCCCGCTTTTGTGAAACAAAGTACGGTATCGAGTTACACCACTAAATATACAATGTTACAAATTCGGGCAGAAAGTAGAATGGAATGACATGACACTAGGTTCTCTTTGACTACCCTGCAATGCGAGATAAAGCAAGGAGCTGTTAAGTGAGCAAGCAATGTTAAATTTATTTTAATATATTGAATCATTGGCGCATTAATTATTTAATAGATTTTAGTTTTTAGTTAATTGTTTTTATATACAAAAAAAATATATATTTTAACTAAATAAAAGCAATAGGTCAAGCTGAAAGTCATGATAATGTTTTATATTGTTTTAATACACTTAGTTTAGGTTTTTGAAATAAAATAAAAGAGCTGTTGGTCAAAGTTGAAATCACATCTATTCTTTTCAAATGCTTTCATTCTAATTTCAAGCATCTACAGTTAGCGAGGTATGCGTAGAGAGCGTAGTGTTACTTCATTTTATTCTGTTAATATTAGAAACATGTATTGAGTGCTTGTTGAAATGCAGAATTTAACTATATGCCGCAATTTGTTCTTGACTATCGGAGAACTAAAAATAATTTTAATTGTTAAACAAAGTCAGACTCCTCTCTCCAACCATTTCGAGTATAATCAGACAATTCTTAACTCGGTCACGATGGCACCAATTTCAATTATTTAGGTTATGAGTTCGATTCCCACTCGAGGGAATGAAAATACATAATATTTATAATAATTCATGTATAATATTTTGATTTCCTCGCTCTTGTAGCAAGGCAAAGCGCGGCGCTAAGTTCCAACAGTCAATACGAAGTGCCTCAATTTGGCGGAAAGTTGGAAACGAAAATTTTAAGGGAACGGATTGTTTTAACACTAGGTTCTCATCTTTCTACTCTGCTATGTGCGGGATACAACGTGAAGTTAAAATTATAATAATAATAATTACGTGTTGGATCTTTGTCCCCACGCAAGCCTTCCAAAGGACCGGGTTCCTTTGAACCCGAGAACCTATAATGAGAACAAATCATCAATTTAATATTCTATACTAACTAGAATAAAGCCTACGTGTATAAATAATCAAATAGGTTGATGATTATGGACAGTTATAGTAGATGCATACTGGAATACACTAGTGACGTGTACACAAATTTATAGCCTTTCACTGACATCGTCTAAATTGTTATAAATTGTTCCATTTATAATATGTTAAGATACGTTAGTTTACCTTTAAGACGCCAGTGTCCATACATGTATTCATAAACATGACTGTTACGTTGTTATCATGAAACGTATTAATAAGAGATTTTGAATAAAATTTTCCTACAATTTTGGAGAATTCAAGAAAACTGTTAGAGTATACAATACTTTGATGGTATAGAAAAACAATCAATTTTTATTTTAAATGTTGTAAATTATTTGTATGTAGTAAAAATGATGATCATGTTTTTTGATCTCAATACAAGGTAATATTGTTATGTTGTGAATGTAACAACAGACACATTTGGAAGTTTTCTTCGATTAAATATTTTTCTACAATATTTTATAAATAAAATAACAACATAAAAACTCTCAACGCATACAATATTATTTAAAATATAACGCGTGTGAGTAAAAACAAGGCTTACAGGTACTTTATACTATTGTATCCATTTGTTCGAGTAAAATAATAAAATTCAGGCTTTTTCTCACATAGCAGGGTAATTAGAGGAGAGAACCCAGTGTTAAAATACGCCGTTCTTCGCTTACCGGGGCGCTTTGTCTTACTAGAGTGTAATAGTTTTAAAATGTTAATCACACACTTGGGAAACGAAAAATATATTTAGATAACGTATAAAAATTTTAAACGCACGCTCAAAAGTTTGTTGTAGCAAGCGTATAAGAATTTTGACGTAGCTGGATAAGAACGCAAGGCTACGCGGTTAGAGCGCTTGGACGTTTTCCATCCAAGAGGTGCAGGTTCGAGTCTCGCTGCGTTAAAAAAATGTATACGTTTTCTACATATGTATTTTGATTATGATCATACCTCGAGTGGGAATCCAACCTACAACCAATTGTTTACACAGTTCCATTTGCCACGATGGCCTCGAACGATGGAAATAAAGTAGATTACTATTTTTTTTATATTAATATTCATACTTTTACCGTGTAAATAAATAATAAAGTCCATCACTCAATTAGTCAAAGGTCGCTAATACGAATAATTTGAAAGAAAAAGCTTTAAGAAATCTCCTGTAAACCTGAAAGTAATATGGAAATCACTTTAAAGCTCATGCTAAAGATTAATATTTGAAGCAGATTTCAACAAAAAACTTATTTAACTTATTTGAATCTCATTAGGTTGAAGTCTCGTAGCGACGAGACGAGGAATGAGCGTACTTAATATATAAATATTTAAATAACAATATCACGCCTATATTTCATTGAAAACGAAATCATCATTTCTTAATGATACCTGTTGCTGCTTTACGTACACTAATTAAAATACGATGTTGTAAATATTTTTTTCATTATGTCTTTGAAATTTGCCGCCGAAGATTTGTTGCCCCTGCTATGAGTCTCCGACAAGTGTAATAATTATGATAAGAATAATTATTTTCAAGAAATTAAATGCCTGTCGTGGCGGAGAGGCACAAGCGTGCGACTGTAAACGCGACAGATTGTGAGTTCGATTTCCACTCCAGGAAATGGAATTTTTATTTCCTGGGTTTGGTAACAAGGCAAAGCACGGCGTAGACTTCCGCCACTGAGCACGCAATGCCTCAATTCGGCGGAAAGTGGGGAACGGATTGTCTTAACACTAGGTTCCCTCTACCTACCCTGTTATATACGGGATACAGCGCGAAGCTTTGTAAATTGAATAATTATTTTCTTATGGTTAATTTGTGAACTCTGAAAGGTACCTACATTTTATCTCAATATCGATTTGCAAACTACGTGGGCGATATGACGAGCTTAACCTAGTAGTAACTGATATATTAAAAATATATTTATTTTTTAATATTATTTAGTTTTTACTGACCTCCAAAAAGTAGTAGTTTTAAAACATATATCTTTCGTATAAGAGGACATTATTTATTCCAAATAGCTCTTTTATTTCAATAATCATTACAAATCGATTCGGCATAGTTAAATCATGGGTATGCTGACTGACATACATTTTTTATAAAGAGACATACATGTTGCTAAGGCAACGCGTAATTTATGACAGATTTATTAATATTAATTATGTGGTTAAATCTATTGGGGAGTACTAAGAGAGGATTTCTTGAAATACCAATGAAAATAGAAAAAAAGGGGATTTGAAATTATATAGTGCACGCAAACGAAGTCGCGGGATACAGAGTACTTCATAAGTGTAAGGCAATTTTTAAAATTCACTTTCACTTAAGTTTATAATTTGTGAAGAATGTAGATATTGTTAAAACAATACTTTTTTACTATTAACCTAATATTACTTACAAGTAATCCAAATACAGAGACAATTATGTATGGGAGTATTTATTTCAGCCTATTATTAATCTAACACCGTATTAAGGTCCCAGAGGTACTAAATACTTATTAATTAAAAGGATGAGGACGCAAATATTCCAATTACTAAACCTCACTGGCTAGCACCAATTATAGCGGCTTTTAGTGGTTAAATTCATTCATATATATTTAGAGTCGATACGTGTGGGAGTAGTATCAGTATCAATTCGTTCTGTATTCTATATTTTATTAATTTCTTGGTATTTCGATATTGGAGGCACTATCTGTCTTTGTATTTGAGCTATATATAAAGTATCAAATTGTTTTATCATAAATCAATGCACCGCTACAACGCGAATATCAATTTATATTTATTAGATAAGGTGGCTACATGGAAATATCAAAAGCATCAATAACAAGTTTAAATGTATCTATTTGAAAAAAAAATACTGCGCTACGCATCAAAAATGAATTCCATGCGCAATAGAATGAATTTGAAGTTCGAAACCTTAATTATTTATAATATTAGTAATGATTGCCGTAATCTTTTTCCTCAATTCCAATTTTTACTTCTGCTCATATATTAGGACGACCACAAGAAAAGAGCAATCTTTAACAAATTGTTGGCAAAACCTTTGTAAAAGCTTATAAAAGAAATATTTTCAGATTTTAGGTTTCGTTGACTAACAAGGTAAACGGTAACAGAATCAATACATGATTTAGTAGTATACAGCTTTGAAATATTTTATTTACAAATTTACACAATCCGTCAGTACTATTGAATTCTAAATTGATTTTATGTCAATAGTCCAACGATATGTGTGTGGGAACTCTAGGTGCAAAGTTTAATATAGCATAGCATTTGGCGCTTTGTGCTATTGCTATTTTTGTAAACTACATTAAATAGACTACGCTATTTCATCCCATTTATTTCATGCAAAAGCGTTAACGCTTTTCGGTGTTTTATATTGAAGGAAAAGATTGTGAGAAAACAAATGGCAATATATTTTACACACAAATATTAATCACTTGTTATAATGGTTGCTTTTTTGTTGTTTGCTATGTTTGCCATCATGGTGAAAATCGGATCAGAATCTAACTTGCTGCATCATATAGAGTATTGTTTCAATTTGTTATATTTTTATATACAATTCTATAGAATTGTATACTTTTTCAGAAAAGTATACTTTTTCAGGGAAAACAAGGCACGAGTAGAAAGAATTTACTGTTAAGACATTTCATTCTCCACTGGGTTAAATGCATTTAATTAATAAAATTTAAAAGAGGTAGGCAAACATAATTTAGTCTGTTCGTTTATAGGACGAAATGATGCAAGGTTTTGATTATCAAACTCTTCGTGGGATTTGCAAATGGAAAGTATTTACATAGTGTGTACTGTATTTCTTTTGTGTGCTAACACAACAGTAGCGTGATTCCATTGTTGGCAGTGATTTTAAAAACCTTTTTAGCTCCATACGTTCTTATTCGGGTAGTAAGTAGAGACTAGATTTTTTTGTATTCTCTCTATCTTTACAATTCTTTTTCTAATCCAAAATTTTGTTCAGCAAACTATGATTAATAAATCGTTATTTTTTAATTTTTTTCTTTTTTTTTATCTTCACGCTGTATCCCGCATATAGCGGGGTAGACAGAGGGAACCTAAGAACCTAGTGTTAAGACACTCCGTTCTCTTACAACAATTCCGTTCCCCACAATGGAGGCATTGCGTGCTGAGTGGCGGAACTCAACGCCGCGCTTTGCCTTGTTACCAAACCCAGGAAATGAAAATATTAATATTTTCAGGAGTGGGAATCGAACCCACAACCTGTCGCGTTTACAATCGCACGCTTGTGCCCCTGCGCCACGACAGACGACGCGTTGTAATAATATTTATTATAAATTTTATTTTTAATTAGGATTTGCGATTACGATTGACGATTTACGATTAGGCACTAATATAATATGTAGTTGTAGTTATAGTTATAGTTCTCTTGCATTAGATTTCATTATTTTCATAAACTTCATTTTGATTGATTTATTTTGATTGATTGATTTTGATTGATTGGTTTTGATTGATTGATATGTATATACACACATGTACAAATACATCAATTTTGATTGGTAGTTGCGATTATATTTCAGGGATTGAACGTCAACATTAACATAGATAACGTATAAAAAACCCACTTGATTTAATTTCATAACATCTAATATGCCTCAAGTTGATGAAAGGAGAAAGACTTTAGGTTACTTACTTTATATTTATAAGTAACCTCTCCCTCGCTTTAATCGGGCGTCATCTGTACTTCTATAAATTTTCATCAAGCTTATTTTGATAATGCAAATGCGAATAAACGTTTATATCTAACAGTAACATACATATTTGAATTCTTATATACTTTGTACGTGAACTCACGGCTATCTGTTTCAGTACTATAAAAGTAGAATTGTACATAAAATTGTGAAAAGCACCGCGCAGAGTTCACGGCAAACTGTATGAGAATGGTGGCATAACGTACAAAAGAGATTGATTCCTATTTAAAAATTTGCTGAATGAATACAAATATTACAAAATATCTTATATTCCTAATATTTTTTTAGCTTTAAGAATATCGAGAATAAAGAGATCTTTCATTTTCAAAGGAAATCAAAAACTTTACATATATATATTTTTATAACTATTTCTTGTATAATCTTTTAGTGTATCACGCCAATAATAATTATGAATGTAAAAGGCGTAAGAGGCAACAAAATGGGAACTTCGAAACGGCCACAAATAAAAATCACTGGGATATTAAATTTATAGATACTCTGGATTACGACTAACGAGTAACGACTAACCACTATCTGCAGACGTCCGTTAATATCCTGCACCTGTACTTCTGACTGAATAACCTATTTAAATATTATGGCCAATTTGTATGAATTTAAACATGAAATTAGTTAGTCGCTTTTACTATTGAGTTAGGGTTTATTTATAATATGGACTTTAAGATAGCCAAGTGGTCTAATGATGAATACGCTGTTAAAGAAAATCCGGTATCAGTTTCTAGTTAATTCTAGTCAATTTCTACTTTGAAGATTGTTAGATAAAATGTTGGATGAAGGATAGATACATAAATAGATACATGCTATAAGCAAAGCGATAAAAAAACAGCTGTTGTGTTTTATAAATGTGTAAGGTACCTACGTTATATACAAGGCACAGAAATAGGGTATGTCATTTGTAAACATTGGGTGTGATAATTATCAAGTCTAAAATAAACCTATAAAACTTATACCTATGAAACGTTTTAGGATTTTTTATGTCTTGTCTTTTAAGCTCACGCTGTATCCCGCACATAGCAGAGTAGGCAGAGGGAACCAAAGAACCTAGTGTTAAGACACTCCGTTCTCATTTAAATTTTTCGTTTCCAACTTTCAGCTGAATTGAGGCATTGCGTGCTGAGTGGCGGAACTCAATGCCGCCCTTAGCCTTGTTACTAGAGCGAATAAATGCAATTACTAAATATTATTTAATATTTTCATTTCCTGGTTCTTTACAATCCCACGCTTTTGCCTCTGCGCCACGACAAGCCTTAATTTTCATTTTTTATGTGAAGCTGAAATATTAAATTAGGTATTTTGATTTCTTTTGAACTAAAAGTTAATTAGTTCAATAACCTTTCTAGACCCATAAAATCTTATAATGCTTCACTTAATACATGACTCGAGATTTTTACTAGATACAATAATTAGAAAAATATAATTGTAAATAAAATATGACAGTTTTTTCTCAATAATTCTCCGAATAATATAGATGAGCATATATTTATAGTTTCTCTTCTTTCTGATAATTCTGGTACAATTTGATGTAATTCTGTAATTATGCAGACATAAACGAGAAATGTTTGACGTAACAAACAAAATTAAGCAAAATTGACTAATCTAACGTTCAAATTCTTATACCTTTTCTAAATATGTTTTTCGTTTCCAAAGTGTGTGATTAATTCTTTAAAACTTCAAAAATATTTAAGAAATAGCATTCTCTCTTGCCAAATTGTTGTTTTTTGAAATGATCTTTGAGTAGTATAATTGTATGTTATTTGTAAAAATCTCTCTACAGAGATGCTAACTACATAAATAAGTTGTAACAAGCGTATAAGAATTTCGACGCAGCCGGATATAGAACGCATTGCTTAGTGGTCAGAGCGCTTGGACGGATTCTAAAAGGCTCGGGTTCGAGTCCTGCACTATCAAATTTTTATACGTTTTCTAAATATGAGTTTATGTGTTATTCATAACATTTTAGTGCATTTTATTTGAGGTCGGTTTTCTTTTTTGTTAAAATCCTAATAATTTTTAATCAAATATGTTAAATAAAGTATCTATCTGACTTTACACTGTTGTTACTAAAATTCACCATTTGAGGGTGATATTACGAAAACTAAATTAAATTAATAAACCATTGAACTGTTTAAATATAAACAAAAGCTTTCAAAGCCAGAAATAACGATTGTAAAATTAAGTTATTCAATCAATGTTTATTATATTATTTAATTTTAAGTCATATAATTTAATAATATTGATGAAGTTACAAATAACTGCTGCGTGCAATCATGTAAGCATGTTGACACAAAAACATATGTTACAGCTATTTTTGCTATTCCAGAAATATTTTCAAATTACTCATTAAATGTAAATCTACTCTATTTATCTCAAAAAAATATAAAACATGATTGGACTTAAGAACGATTTCTTCACAGAGCTAGTTTCTTGTTAACTTCTTTTACTGGAATAAAAATATAAATTATTATAAAGAAGCTTATGAAGAAGAATTCTGAGTTCAACATTTATATTTTTATTATACTGCTAGGCCACGAATTGCTGCAGTGGATATCTTTACATAACCACTTTCAATAATTATTATGTAACTTGTATTATTAATATTTAAAGGATATGTAATTTCATTGTTCTTAAGTCATTAAGTTAGTTTTTTTAATGTTAAAACTACATGTACATACATAGCTTCATGCTGTATCCCCGCATATAGCAGGGCAGGCAGCAGAGAGAACCTAAAGTGTTACACACTCCTGTCTCTTCTACTTTGCTCAGAATTGAGGCAATACTGCCCTGGAAGCTGAGTGGCGGAATTTAACGTGCCAAAGCTTGGGCTCTTGAAAGACTACCAAAACCCAGAAATGATAAATCTTATTTTTAGAAATGGGGATCGAACCCAACAAAACCTGGCTGCTTTTATAGTTTCAAAGTATCGTTTATGCCTCTCTGCACCACGACAGGGGTTATTAAAAACACTGATTTTATTAATTTAGCACAAAATATATTTCCGAATATATTCAGCGCCAATGTGCTTTCTGTTCTCTTTACCAAAAAAAAGAGGATGACGATTAATATGACGATAATATAAATCATCATTCTCGAGTGAAAATCGGAACCCACAATCAATTCCGGTTTTACAGTCAGACACTTCCCACTGCAGCCGTGAGGGCCCCAACTATACTCTGCGCGATTCCTTAACATATAAATTAGCTATGACATTTTGTCCTTGGTCAAGATCTTTATTACTTGCTTACATGTAGGATTGCTAATAAGACTCATGTAAATTTTGCTGCATGGTCGTAAGGCAAGTTAAACTGTTGAGCCGAACGGCTATTGCGGAAACAAAGAGCACTTACTCGAGAAAAATAAACGAAAACCGGTTTTTGGTGCGCTTAAACATTAAAGCATAATTCTTTTCCTTTCTGAAGGCAAAATTCCATACAACTTCAAACAAGTTTCCTTTGAATTAGTAGTGGTAAAGTTTAATTTAATTATGGCTACCATTGGGATTATATTATTTGAATTGGTTATCTAAATACCGACTGTATTTAATATGTATATATTGTATGGGCTAGATATTTAACAATATAATAGGAATCCTTATTTTCTCTCTCCTTCTAGAGGCCCGTCGTGGCCTCAGTGAGGGGATGGGGCTTAAAAGACTGTAAAAACGCAATGTAAAGTCGGTGAGTCTACCCTGGGACCCAGGCAGGGAAGTGAAAATACTACATAATATCTCAATACTTTTCTCATGTCCCCGTCCCTTCTAGAAACGGGCAAGCAAAGAGCGGCGTTAATCTCTCTGCCACCAGCACGCGCAATGCCTCAATTAGCAATACAAACTGGAAACGAAGCACAA